>WOGP01009700.1:0-10621 GCA_015342065.1 Leptinotarsa undecemlineata | reverse complement strand
AATACAGACACGTTTCAAAATAGATCACCAAAATTCGTCGCCGCAATGGAGATATACAAATTTGGCTAAAAAAATTAAATCTTCTATAACTGCAACTGATTCATTATGTTATGACATGCATTTTTATTCATTTCAATCCATTCTTTTAGTTTTTATTTGAAAGTAATGAAATTGACAACGTTTTTTATGTTATCAGGTACTAAGTTCCAGATCTTTGGGCCTAAAAAACTGCTATGTCTCTGTCCAACCAATTTTAAGCATTTTGGAATCAAAACATTACAATTTTTTTTCTGGTATTATAAGCATGGTTCATGTATGTTAATTTTACTTAACATTCAGTAACATTTTCAAGCAATATAGTTGTCTCACATCCATAATTCCTGCTTCTTTATATAATTTTCCAGTTGAAAATTTTTGTGACTTCCCTAGAATAATTTTCAGAATTTTTTTTGGACAATATTTAGGCAATTCATATTTGTCTCGTTAACTGTCCCTTATTCTTGGATTCCGCATGATAACTGTGACTGAATAAGTCCATAATAAAGTGTAAAGAGATGGGGAATATCGAGATTTTCTTTCAAAATCCTAAAACGTGGTAGAAAACCACCTATCTTCCTAGTTTGATATGACATTTGAGAATCCCATCTCATATACCGATCTATGATCAAACCTAGATGTTTACTCGAAGTTACTTCCGGAATGTGTGTGTCTGCATTCACAATCAAAAGCCCCATATTTGGTAAGTTGTTCGTATTGTAAGTGAAAGGTACGTATTTGGTTTTATCTACATTTAGGGTGAGTTCATTATATTGAAACCATTTAGTTATTTGTTCGAAGTCGTTTTCTGTTTTTGATATCAGTTGTTGCCAGGTTTCTGCACTGTAGAGCATCACAGTATCATCAGCATAGCTGATAATGACACCTTCAGTATTCTTTTCGAGTAGACTGTTAATATATATGGTAAACAACACAGGGCTTAATACAGTGCCTTGTGGGACTCCAAAAATAATTCTTCTCGAACTGCTTACCACACCATTACTGCTCACATACTGTTGGCGATTGGTGAGGTAGGACTTCATTAAATCATATGATTTACCTCGCATACCGATAGACTTGAGTTTTTCGAAGAGTTTTTTGTGGCAAACGATATGTTATAAATTACTTTGGCAGTTGACAGTTTATTTGAACTACTTCTAGATTTTTGTCACATAATTTTCAACAAATTGATCTTCCCACTCGCATATATAATTCTAATATATGTAATCAATTCTATCTATATTCTATCTATATGTTATCCTTTCTAAGTTGTCAATTCTAAGAAATTGTCAAGCAATTTCTTAGAATTGACAAAAAATTATCTACAAGAAAGACAAGTCATTGTCAGATTCGATGGAAATACATCTGGGAAATGTTTGGCCAATTCGGCTGCTCCTAAAGATCCTAAAGAGAAAGAATCATATTAATTCAATTATGGAATGGAGCCAGAAGAATAAATTATACTTCAATTTTGAAAAATGTTCGATGCTCTCAATAATTCGTCTGAAAGACCCAATTATTTTTGCGTATCAAATGAATGGAAAGGTCCTAGAAAGAAAAACAGAAGTAAAAGATCTTGAAGTAAGTTATAACTCACAATTCTCATTTTCTAGTCATATCAAAAAAAAACTGTAAAATCTGCCAATAAAATTCTGGGTTTTATGATTAGGCGGGCATCATGCTCTTCGACTTCATATTCTAATTCTGATGAGCAAACTGGCCAGGTCAGACCAGCAGACAAAAAAAATAGAAAAGAAAAGTTTTCTGTAACCCCTTACATTAAAAAAATTTCGGAAAAGCAAGCTATTGAATATGGAACATAAAACACAAGAATAGGATAATATGACAGTCAAACAATAAATAACAAATTTTCCTCATATCATGTGGAGATTGTTCTATGACAGTTTTCATTTATTCTTTTGTCTGTTGAGCAAATATGTATTTTTCTGGGATGCGTGTTCTTTGATACGAGTTTTCCTGACTCGCTTAGTCTGACCAATATCTTTTTGTCACAGGTTTTACGGTCCCTTTCGTATATTCCTGACTTTCCAATTTCGAATATATTGTCCTTAGCATTACCTAACATTTGTTGTAGTGAGCAGGAAGTTTAGAAGGCTATCAATAATTATTCTGATTCTTCGGCGACACTGGTACAAACAAACGACTCCTACATTTTGAATTCATTTAGTAATTAACTTTCAGATCAGAAAGATGGCAGCGTTTACTCCCATCGCACGAGCTATTACTGTTAATTTATCTTCAAATCAATATTGATTTCGAAATCTCTCGGCTATACGGAAATCCTTCCTCAATCTGTCCTTTAATTAGAATCTTTCAAACAACAATCATGCCCCAAGACACCGAAGTCTTGCAGTAGACAGACCAAAAGTCTCTTATCGGATTCAACTGTCGGATTACTAGTACGAAATATCCTTGTTGAAATTCCTGTAGTAAAGTAAATTGAAGTAAATTAATTTTTGAATATTTTGGTTATCGAATTCTGATATTATTGTGCGGATTGCTATTTTGAAAAATATTCTAACAAATATTCTAAAAATATTCTAACAACAATTTTTTTGACAGAGCACTCATATGAATTAAAATGGATAATGTATCAGAACAATGGTAACAACAACAAATCTTTTTCAGATCTAAATATTGGTAAACGGCCCGTAAATATCAATTATTCGAGCAGTGTAGAACAATAAAGAAAATATAAATATTAACACGAACGTTTTGATGATTCTGAGAAGTGTTTGGCCAGGTTCAAACATAACAAACCGAAATTTTTCCGTCGATATGTGACTGTTGTCACATATCGGACGTCTTAATGATTGTGAGCAGTGTTTGACCATGTTTAAACATAACACACCGGAATTTATGCGTCGATATGTGACAATGGATGAAACATAGATCCATCACATCACTCCCGAATCAAATCGATCGTCATCTGAATGGAGAGCAACTGGTGAACCCCGTACAAAGTACACGAAAGCACAAAAATCAGCTAGAAATGTTATGGCCCCGGTATTTTGGGATATGCGTGGTGTAATAGATAGCGTTACTAAAGCGTTTGAATGTCGGAATTGCAAAAAAACGACCACATGTGACAAATCAGAAAATTTTGTTCCATCAAGACAACGGACCGTGTCACAAGTAAATCAAAATAATACCAAAACTACCTAAATTGAACTTCTAATTGCTCCTACATCCACCGTATTCACCAGATTTAGCTCCCAGCGACTACTGGCTGTTCGCAGACATCAAAAAAACGCTCACCGGTAAGAATTGTCGCTCGAATGAAGAGGTTATTGCTGAAACTGAGGCCTTTTTTGAGGCAAGACAAATCGTTCCACAAAAATGGTATTGACATGGTAGAGCTAGATTACGTTGATGAATGAAGCCTTTGTTAAATCGGGAAATAGAAAATTTTGTTTAATGGTAGTAAAGACGAGGTGATCATTATTCATATTTTCTTCTTGTTGGACATTGACAATCTACATTTTTCTTAACAGAGGATAAATCTAATTTGTTTTACAAAATTTCAACTGACGCCAGAACATGCCGTAGAACATCTTGCGAAACAACGCTAAATAAATCATCTCCCAATCAAATATGCTCCACAACGATCCAATTTGATATTCGCGTGATTGATAAAGTTCCAAATGTATTCCAATTACAGTTTGGATATAACCATTGAGTCGGCTCGTAACGGAATCAAGTCAAAGCTGAATCCAATTCGAAAGTTTACTACAATCAAGGAAGTTGGTTGAGATGTTGAATTCGTGAGTTGGTATGTGCTTTACGGCAAGATTATTAGATCACTAGACAACACCAAACCCGGCATTATAAACATTCGCGGTGCACTGAATTCTATAGTCATTTCGAAACTGAAGGAAGATGAGTTAGGTGGAACTACCAATTGGATAATTTGAAAAAAGATGTGTACTATTAATTTTGAATACATTGCGACCACGCAATGAGGTAAGAGCGCAGGGGCCACACATTTGACTTTGCAATTTTGACATTGATCTCAAAATATCGACTTATAGCAAAGTCAAATCAAAATCAACCAGTAAGTCCACTCCCGCTACTTTAATTCATAAATTCACAAAGTTCTCAGTGACCTCGAAATGAAGTGCGGAGCCAATTTTGTTCTTCTACCATAGGCGTGCGCTCATATAAAAACGAAATTTAAGGTTATTATTGAATATGTTGTAAGAAATTACCTATAACCAAATACAAAAACCAAAAACAATAATAGCAACACCGAATAAACTAAACATAATATCAAATTCCAACCATTTATTATAACTAATCCGATGTCCGTGGGACCGTCAAATCCTTTGATACTACAGCACTGAACGCGTTAGATGCTAAGAGCGATTGAAGGTCTCCGAAAACTTCAGCGGATCACGTGGTAACAGAGCGCTACTGGTTGTAGTTCTAGTGTGGTTAAATGTTAGATTTTTACATTTTGAACATATTTTTCTGAAGATTGATGTGTGTCAGGAGTCACACGTTGAAAGGTGAGACCTTGTTAGTCCTTAGCTCGCACAAGTTCTTAACTTTTGAGAGTTCGCATATATAGGGGCGACAGCTGATTAACGGAAAAACAGATTTTAAACAGATTAAACAGTTGAACTCTTTCAGACTAGAAATACATTCTCCTTTGGGAACCTATCATTTCGAAAATATGTTTAGAATTGCAGAGAGGATCAGTATCAAATAACAATTTTCGCTGAAGTTTTGTTGAAGTATAGTGTTTTTCCTGTCGTGACAGAAAAGCTAATGTGATAGGATGCAATTTCCTTCGTTAGAAAATAATTACACTGTTTCACTGGGAGTATATCCTCTTGTTTATCGCGGGAATATGGAATAAATTGAACACGAGAGGAAACACTACTACTTTAAATCCTACGGGCTAACATGAAATAAACGAGCCAAAACGAAAACTGCCTGTTGTTTGGCGGTTTCATATACACCTAGAAAATAACTGATGATTTAAGTGCAATGTGGACTAACTATAACATAAATTTAGGAAGATATTCCATTATTTGAAAAAGTAAACATTATAATATTGTAACACGATCTTGGAAGTATTTCAGAAAACCATCAAAAAATATCGTGGAACTATACCAAGTGATAACCCAAAAAATAAAAATAAAAAGGTGGAGTTGAAACCTCTGGCACAAAGTAAACATAATGAACACTTCTCCGATGCTCCATAACTGTAAACATCTTCTCGACACGCTTCATCAGCCAAGTTACCCTCACAATATTTTTGGATTCTCCAAAACGTTCAATAACGCTGTCAGTTGAAAACCATCAGAATAAATGGAAAAAGTTTCTTCTTTTCCTAGTCATTTGAAGTGGTTTCAACATGTCATGCCTCGTCGCCAAAAAAGAACCTGAGGGTCAGTTCACTACAGGGCCTAAGAAAAAAAAACGCGTTTTTTTTCACAATGGGCACTTTTGGAGAACTATTTATCTTTTGCCTCAAAATAGGCCTCAGTTTCAGCAATAACCTCTCATTCGAGAGAAATTTCTTACCAGTGAGCATTTTTTTTTATATTTGCGAACAGGCAACAGTCGCTAGAAGCCAAATCTGTCGAATACGATGAATGTGGGGGAAATTGGAAGTTCAATTGCTATTGTTTTGATTGACTAGTGACACGGTGCATTGTCTTCAAACGCTCCAATAACGCAATATAATATTTACTTTTGACGATATTTCCCTTCTCAAGATAGTCGATGGAAATTACACCACGAACATCCCAAAATACCGACGCCATAGCCTTTCCAGCCAATTGTGCTTTCTAGCGCTTTGGACGAGGTTCATCAGTTGCTCTTCACTCGTATGACGATTGTTTTGATTCAGGAGTATGATGGATCCACGTTTCATCCATTGTCACATATCGACGCAAACATTCTAGTGTGTTATGTTTAAATATGGTCAAACACTGCTCACAATCATTAGGACGTTCTTGTTTTTGGTCAACAGTGAGCTCCCGCGGCACCTACTTTGAACATACCTTTCTCATAGTCAAATGCTCATGCAATATAAAACCAACAAGTTCTTTTGATATCTTTATAATGTCAGCTAACTCACGCGAGCATTCAGAACGATTTTGTGGATTTTTTTTTGTTTTCTGGTGTTACTGAATCATTTGGATGTCCACTGCGTTCTGAATCATCAGTTCTGAATCACGTTTGAAATTAGCAAATCAACGTTTAGTTGTTGTTTTCGATGGAGTGGAGTCTTTGTAACACTTTTCAAATCATTTCTTTGCTCGAACAGTATTTTTTTCCATCAAGGAGCAGTGTGAAATTAAAACAAGAAATTGTTTCGACCATCAATTATGAAAATAACAAAAGTAGTGTCACCCTCAGCACAATAACTCATCAATTTATGAGAAGAACATTATGACATTTCAACAGCTTTTTTAAGATAAGTACTAACTGGGAAAGCAGTAAATGCAGTAAGACCTACACCATCTATGTGTTAGGCCCCAAACAAAATAAAGGGTGTTCTTAAACTCTTGGAGGACATACATAGGATGGGAAATCCTCCATGAAATATAAGTCAACTGACCGACGAAAATCACTCTTGGTGATGTGAATTAGCAAGTTTTTGTTTGTCAGTGTTACACTGTGCTACATATGAATGTATCAGATGAAAACATAGAAGAAAAACATATACAATTCTATTTAAAACAAATACAATGTCGTCTCTGATATCAGGTAAAGTTTCCATGAAGATTTCTCCTCTGAGCCAAATGACAGGTATTTTTGAACTAATGAGTTGCAATTATCCCAGGGATTAGCACAGAAAGTAGCACTGGTGAAAAAAAAAGAAGATCGAAGAACAAGGACCTAGTAGTGAAAATTGGAAGAATTCAACCTCATGCAAAAGTCAATAAAAATATTCTCCGATAGGCAAGCGGCGTCGGAAGAAGCTCTTGGCTCCTACCGAGCAACATCTAAATTGGAAGCAAATTGTCAAAAACGTCTCTCCCCAATAGGAAGACTTAACAGATTGTCGCTAGTCTGGATGCCTTGCCATACTGGCCTGGAAGACAATAAGGCTGCTGACTCTCTTGCAAAGGAGGGTGCTGCAAGCGGCTTCATCGGACTAGAACCTGTCATTGGCATCGCATTAGACTTTGCCATACAAAGATTGAACACCTGGATGGCAAGAATATTTTTGGACTTCTGGCAGGATCTTCCAGGATTTGCTCACTCCAAGGCAATTCACCCTACAAATCTTGATACCAAACAGTTGTTGGACTACAGTAGGGATGATCTACGATGTCTAACAGGCCTTCTTACAGGTCACTGTCATCTGAATCATCATATGCAGAGACTCGAACTGTTGGAAGACAGTGTGTGTCGCCTCTGTTTGGAAAATTATGAAACAGCAGAGCATATACTTTGTGCCTGACCTGCTGCAGCGGGGCAGGCGCAGCGGGGCAGCGGGGCAGCGGGGGAACTGATTCGGTCCACAGCGCGCTGGGCTCGGCAGAGCCGTATTCTTACCATCTGACCTGAAAGACCTCTCATCATACAAACTAATCGGCTTCGTTAAGTACAAAAACATTTTTCAAAAGTAACATCTACTGGTAAAATTATTTACATAACAAGTGGATAATCACGTAAATAATTTAGAGTAGGTTGAGGTGAAATGAGCAGTTTTCTGAAACGCCTCTCTTTTTCAACGAATTATGTGTATATTACTTTGTGATTTTATCTTCATCCACGGAAAAGTTTACCCATCCTCTTTAATAAATACTTGATGGGTTCCACCTACTTTTATCAAAATCAAAAACAGTAATCAACAAGTATTCTAATCTATTGTCGCCTCTTATTCTGAATACCCCCAAATTAATCAAATTCCGCCTAGAGCGGCGTTTGAAGATTACGAATAATCGACTGTCAAGAAACTTGGTGACTGAATGGGTGGTACGGCTCTCTTTTAATCATATATTAAGTAATAAGGCTTACCTCTTACTGCGTTGTAAATATAATCGACTACTACTAAATAGAGGTGCGTTTCATTATATAACCGATTCATATTGATAATTAGTCGGATTAAAACTTAAATGTAATTCATCGAAATCTGTTTCGGAGAAATGCTGTTATGAAATTATGAAATATTGTAGAACTTACTATGAATGAACAATTACAGTTTTATAAGAATATATTTCTCATGAATAGAATTTCCTATCACTGAATTAATTTTCAGCTTCATTATTCTTTTGACGTTTCATTTTCTCCCAAGAGACTATTTCAGGGGAGAGATGAATTTTTTTTACTGTATTATTATGCAGTTTAACGTTTCTGCATCATTTTTTTTCTAGAACAAAACAAAAGTACTACAAGAAAATCCTTAAGGCGCCCTAAGAGCGGTGCCTGTACGAAAATAGCGATCAACGTTGTTTTTGAATCGCTGGAGATTGAGTTCATTTGGAAAAACGTTCTCAGGAAGTTTAATCCACATAAACGCAGTTCTCCAAATGAAAGAGTTCTTGAACATTTAAATTCGAGGTGTACTGAGTTGTACTTCAAAACAATGAGCAGCCACAATTCGTCACGTATTTCTAATATGTACTGCTCTTGGTGGAATCAGATGTGCCAAGTCACTTGAGCACTTCTCGTGACAGTATCTATGGAAGAGAAATAAATCTCCAACCTTTCTTCGATACTCCAGACTATCAAAGTTGCAAGTGATGTACGTGTCTCCAATCAGGCGCATGACTCTTTTCTGGATGGAATCCAGCAAATTCAGGATATGATTAGGGGCGGAACTCCATACATGAAAACAATACTCGAAAAAAGGTTTAAACATAATCATAAAGCATCAAAAGTTTCTGAGGTTTCTATAGTTTTCTGGTTCGGAACAGTGTTCCAAGCTTTTGAGAAGCAGCATTTGTTATTCCAGAGATATGCCAAGATATATTGGTGTCCATTTTAACCCCCAAAATATTGAAAGAAATCTCAGGTTCAGCCTATACAAAGTATTCCTTGAATAATTCATGGAAATTGAAAGAAATTCAATTGCTTTCTTCTCACAAAGTTTCGCCACCCCTTTGTATAAATGTGATGAAGAAGGAAGCCAAAATTTTTTTTCCAAAAACTAATCTTCCCCAAAAAATATCCCCCTTTTTGTTTTATAGATCTCTAGTTAGTTGAGAAGTTTATTCGATAATTGTAATTTCATCTAAAATATTTCACATCCATCCACTGTTCTATATAATCATTATTTCTCACCATTCACAAATTCTGTAAAACCCCACATCCTCATTAAATTATCGCATTCCACAATGATATATTGAAACAATTTGCCCAACTAGTTGGCAAATAAAACGCATGACAAATTATTATTCCGCTGATAAAAAAGCGCATTTGTTACTTTCAAACCCCTTTAATATCCAGGGTTACTTTCTACAGAGGTATTTGTGGCTACCATTTTTATTACTGATCGGGCGATAAATTCACAGTAAAACTCAAAAGTTCATTAATTATTACATCATTTATATTCCAACAAGCTACGTTTTCCATTAATTTTATAGTATATATTTACATAGAGCATACTTTTTTCAGTTTGCTAAAAGTAATAATCAGTTAACTTAGACGCAATCACCTACATTCTATAAAAGTATGGCGATAATGAAGAAATAATATTTTTTTACAGTAGGCTATTCCTGTTTTCATATTATAGCCCACGAAAACTTCATGTCGATTGTATTTTAGATTGCTACTGTACTAAAAAATCGTTTTACCACACTATAACATATAAATCATGCAGGAGTCATCAGGCATCATAAAATCGCCCCAATTTTCTTGAAAATTTACATATTTGCAGATGTCACTCGTAACCGATATATGAGCACTGAAAAATCTGACACGATTATTGTAAACCATTCCCCGACAAAATAAGTCCGGCCGCCGCTGGTCGTCGTAAATCAATTATGACTTGCCCAATATCGCGCTCAACTCGATTTGCGCTTGGTGATTGTTCTAAATGTCGCGTCGCTTCGAGAGACTTCTAGCGATTTCCCTATCAGCTTCGAGAAACTTCCATTACCACATATGAACGCCACCAACACGCAGATCGCGAAAGTTTAGTTAAAAGTGCAGTACGAAGTTTCTAATAAGGCGATGGATATTTGAGTATTAGTCTGGAGTTTCAGTTGAAGTGTGTGTGTTCTATTGTCAATGAAGCAGTGAAATAAACTGAGGTTGAATTATACAGTGTAGTCAATCATTGGCAAACCCACGAGGAAAACGTAACAGTATTCAACATGGGACAAAATAATAATGAACAACATGAAAAATAAGTTTGACAGAGGCAGCAGGGGCACACTTTTTAGGAAAGTCATACTCCACGGTACTATGTTCCAGAGGAGTATAGGAAAGTAATAATAATCTATCAATATATTTCACTCGGACATATGTGAGTGTTCAGCTTCCTGCAAGAACGTTCCCTGCAAGTGGCCGTCCATGTATATCTCTCGAATATTTTCACCATCAACGCTGGTGTTCCCCAGGGATATATATTGTCTCCAACCCTCGTTTTATTGTT
>WOGP01009699.1:0-10621 GCA_015342065.1 Leptinotarsa undecemlineata | reverse complement strand
TATTTATTTTTCATTTTTTAGTTTCGTATGCTATAAAAGCGTGTTTTTTAAACTTTTCGAACTATTTTTATTTTATCTAAACTTTTGCATTAATTAACCGTGTATTGTTTGGAAAAATGACCATCGATATTTTCAAATTCCGGAGAGGGAGCCAGAAAATCAGCTACCAAATCGAAAGAAGGCAACAGGCGCGCAAAGGAGGGTTACAAATAAGGCAGCAGAAGTTCGTGTTGATAAAAAAAATACTTTTTTCAAACGAAGAAATACATGTAAAGTGAGTTCGAATTATATCAAGGAGGTTACGTACAACGCCAGCTGCCCACGAATAGATCAAGCAATAATGTCGATAATTCTGTTGAATACAGATGACGAGCAAGAATAGTTACAAACAAACAAATATACATACATACATACGTACATACATACAGGTAAAGCTAACGAGAGCGTGTTAATTAATAAAAACAAAACAATTCAAAATTCAGATTTATTTTTCGAAATCGGGCCTATTGGAATTATTATTTTCATTCCAATGAACATATTGTATTCGACGGAGTAATTAACTTTTCAGGTTTCACTTTTTATTTCTTTCTCTCTTTCAATCAATAGAAAACTAATGGATTTTTACTCTAAATCCTTGTCGGGAATAATAATACTCGGGAAAGGAAATTAAAGCTGGCTCGTAGGCATTCAAATCTTAATTGGATTTTCTTGTTGCGTTGAGATTAATCTTCACTAAACTGTAAAGACAGAAGGATTTTGTATACGGTTATTAGGCTTAATCAAAGTAGAGACCAGCAACAGAAAAGTTTTTGAACAACATAACACTGGTAGTGGATTATAGTAATCTTTCATAATGTAAACTTTCATTAGAAAACTGTTATGTTTGTTTTGAACGACATGTGTTCCATTCAACTCTTCACTTTACCAATATTCAGGAAGAGCCGAAAAATTTTCATGATTTTACAAGTGGTCAATGGTACAAGTGGTCAGTGGTTGCACTGATGAGAGGTAATACCTCAAAACCGCTCTGTAGGTGATCTACGAGCCAGGGATCGGCAAGTTGTTTTAGGTGGCGTCTGGATGTTGTGGGAAAATGTTAACGAGGTATAGAAAAAAAAACAAATAATAATAAAGTGCTACATATTATTTTGGTTTCAAATCATTTCTGAATTATAAAAGAAATACAAGACCTCTTATTAATGTGAGAAACTACACCGACGCTCTTGAGCAAGTTTCTTATAGTTTGGTTATCGAGAGGAACAGCAAATTCGAAGTGGGTTTTTCAAAAAATGCATCTTTGAGGAAGATGTTTCACATATGTATGTCGAGCCAAACATAGTGGCCAAATTGATAGCTAGTCTTTTACCATTTTCATATTTTCCTGGGACATGATTGACCCAAAATTCTTTAGTAGATACTGTTCTATACATTTGCAAAGATTCTTCTTCTTGCATATCAATTATCTCCATTTGAAGTGATGGCTTTGACAGATTAAACAACTTGGCAGCCACATCTGTCCATTTTGCCGCTGCATCAATTTCGAATGGAGATTTAAGAAACGGATATAGTTTGCCTGTCTCTGCAAAGTCATGAAATTTCGTAGCATATTCGTTCTTAAGATCGGCCAGAAATTTTACAAACTCTGCAATGCCTTCTTCAGAGATCTCCTTTTTAAATTCAAGTATTGTTGTAAAATGAATACATTCTTGTTTAACGATATCTTTTTCAAAAATATTCAGCTTACGACGAAAAGCTGACACGCTTTATATCAGATCACATATTACTTTCCATTTCCTTATAACTCTGTATGGAACGCATTAAAATATTTCAAAATAGATTTAAGAAAAGCCACAACCAGCATATTGCGCTCGTTTTTAATGAACTCAAAATGATTTCTGGCTCCCTGCGTATCCAAGTTTTGCAAAAAGGAGGATAAATGTTCTTTTATAAGCCAGAAACGTTCAATAACTTGACCTATACTTAGCCAACGAACATTGTTGTGTTGTAGTAAGTCAGAAAACGTAGAATCACATTCAGATAGGAACTCTTTGAAATGTCGGTGCTGAAGAGCAGAATGGGATCTCATAAAATTAATCAAATTCACCAAGTTGTCCATCACTTCTTTGAGTGTAGCACTAAGTTTCCCACAAAAGGCTGCCTAGTGAATTATGCACTGATACGATATTAGACCTGAATTTTTATCTTTGATTCTCTTCACTACACCTTTTTCTTTGCCAATCATTACTGGGGCCCCATCAGTTGAAAGCGAAACCATTTTATCATAACTGATGTTATATTTCGTAATAAAGTCATCAATGGCCTTGAATAAGTCTTCTCCTCGAGTGTTACCTTTCAACGGCAACCCTTCACTAAAAATCTGACACTAGATGTAAAAAAATCTTACGAAAATTGTCATTTGTTCATCATCAACAATGTCACATGATTAATCAACAGCTATGGCGTAGCAAGATACCTTTTGCAGGAGTTCAAGAAGAATGTCCGCAGCTAAAATTTCAGTTCATCGTATATTAGATACTTCTCGCTGACAATGGAATACTTCGAATTGCAGAGACATCTTTTTTTTCTTCAAAAGGTGACGTAACTACTGCCAACATACATTTCTTCACTATCTCAGAAGCTGAAATTATTTTCTGCTATTTATTAAGCATCCAGTACACACGTAACGCTGCTTCTGTGGATTTTTCTTGGTTGCTTATGCAACGAACTTGTATTTTGGACTCTTTTTATAAAAACTGAGATAGGTCTGAATTTTTTCTTTACTAGCCTGACTACCAAGAGGAAAGTTTTTGTGGAATTTCTGATTACTTGTTTCGTAGTATCGCTTCAAATTTCCACTTTTAACAATAGCGACATATTTATTGCATATATGACACACTGTAACCGCTTAAGGCCTCTCAGGCAGCGTGAAACAATATCGTTCAATCCATTTTGCCAAAAATTTTCTATTTTCACTGTCGACTTTTCGTTTTTCAGGATTCACATCAACGTAGTTACAGAAAGATTTTTTATCAAACGAACGAAAACAACAGAAATCATAAAACAAATATCCGGTTACTCCGTAGTTTGAGCTGCGACTGATGACTGGCAGTCTGCTTTCAGTGTTTTTCCACTCCCCACTATAGATTTCGATACGCGCTCGTGCTTGTTTCAACAAAACAAAACAGGAGCAAGCACGCTGAAGAAGGAAAGTACGCGGTGCGCTGTGGAATGCTCCCGCACATATTTCCGCAAAACTGGTACGAAGTTCAATCTATGGATGTTTCGTGTGCATACCAGAGATTTGAAAATATTTGAATCGCATCATTCTGATTCGCAAACACACACAGGCTAGATAGGAAACTTATCAGTACTAGGTAAAACAGGTTAAATAGGCAACTTGAAATAGAATACGTACTAAGTAGAATTTTATTTGTGTTATTTTATTTGATAAAGGTATGGTATATCTCATTCACGAATTTTCATACGTACTTGGTATATAATACAATATTTGGAGCGGTCCGAGGGTCAACCTGATTTCACCATGGTTCTGCTGCAGGCATTTACCAGAAACTACCATGTAAGTACGTTGGTAGAGATGAATGTTCCGAGATTTTATTTCGAAATATATATTTGCTTATACAGTGCGGTCTTTAAGTACCGGATACATTCATTTTCTACGTAATTATGAATCCAAATGAATAATCCTGATCTGAAATGATAACACGGTGTTCAAATTCTTCAGCAACATTTTGCAACATATCTGCGGAGATTTGATTGATTTCTTGCCTGATGTGGTGATATAAGTCAACAATACAGAAAAAATCAAGTGGTGTTAGATCGCAAGAACGGGCTAGCCATTCAATTTCGCTACGTCTATCGATCCATCGATGGGGAAAAACTTGATTCAGATACTCGTACTGCTGCTGCATAATGTAGTATAGCTCCATCCTGTTGAAAACATGTTTCTATCAATATCTACGGTGTAAACACGATCAGAAAAATGTCATAAATCAGGTATTAAAACATTCCGTAAAAAATCCAAGTAACTGGCAGTTACTGTCCAATTATTGTGTTATTCAGTATGCCAGCCCAAACATTTGATAGGATACTGAGTACGACCTCCCCTCATCCAGTACGGATTTTGAGTACTCAAATACCGATTTTGGCTCATTTACCGTTCCATGAGGCAAAGGTTGCCTCATCGAAGAAAAAAATATTTTTGGGAAACATCGGATTCCGTGCACATCTATCCATCATTATTTTACAAAATTCTAACCTACGATCAGGGTCATCCTCATTCAGTTCTTGATGTATTTGACTTTTATATGGATGGTGTTTTAGTGTTCTCCATACAGAAGTTTTTCACACATCATTATCACCAGCTACTTCTTATTGTAGGTATCTGTGGGTTTTCCTCAAAAGACAATATAACCTCCAATTTACTGTCGTTGTTCAGTTTTGATCTCCCAGCTTTGTAAAGATATTTTGACAGTTCCACATTCACGAACTGTTTGTTCTGTTCTATTCACCGTAGACTAGGAAATGTGAGAGTTATGATATTTCTCATACCTCAGATTTTGGATATTCTGCATACCTCAGATTGTGTTCTTGTTTGATCGTCCACTCCAAGAAATACAAATAATTGGAGAAGTCTAGCGAACTAACTGAATTTGAAATACGTCTTATCTTTTTGTGATAATCAAATGTCACAAAAAAATTAGATTCTAGTTTTATGACAACGAAATAACTAGGGAGGAAGATCTGTTTGTATTGGTTAAAATTAATTTTATCTTGAATATCTCATTTCAAAAATCAAAAAATACCATATGGCCGAATAGAAAATTGGAAATTCTTTCAAACCAGGTATCACACACTACCCATTTCTATTCAAAATTTTGTAAGGTTAGCTATAGCTTCTAGGGGGTTGATGTGTCATTGAATAATTTTATTGAAAAAGTGTATTTCCGAATATGAAAATTGATCTGTTTCAGGATTTTTTATTAACATTTAAAACTAATTATATGTCTTTTCAATAGAAGATCGAAGGAACAAATGAATAATACCTATATAGAAAGTGTGCAACTTTCAAAAAAGAAAAAAATGATGCATCTATAAAATGTCCTTACGAAGATGAGCACATTTTTCACGAATGTTTGGATCACAAAATGAAATAGAAAAAGTTATTTTCATGTATGACGATTGGAAAAAAAATGTGAGTTGGAAATCATGGTCGAATGGAACCTGAAGTATCGAACGTTTCGTCTGCTACTGTGGCAGACATCATCAGGGGTATGTGTCTTGACTGCGTGGATATAGGTCGTAGGAAGTACGTTTAGAAGATCTGGTACGTTTATCTTCCTTTTTTTGGTGTTTTTATCACGGTCACTTATTTTTTCTGATATTGCTCAATTCCTTTGCGATATGGTTGTGTTTAGGTGGTCACTTTACATGCTTCACTAGAACTTTCATTTCTCTTTTATTTCGATAAAACTTCAGAAATGTATACGTGTCACTCATCCTAGACAGATATCACAAGGAATAGCCTAGAACATCAATGGACGGTTGGAGGCTTAATTGACTACACATTTTTCTCTATTTAACCGACCCTCTTCCTCTCATTGCTTGGAAATTATTCAAACACTCATATCAAAGAAGTAACCACACTGTAAATAACCGGATACAGCAAAGGAATATATTCAAATAATTCAATTAAAATAAATGAAAAGCATGATAGAAAATGTATGCAACAAAGACAACGACTTTACCTTGTTTATTTTATCGTCGAACTTCATGATAACGTGGAAGGTACCAACACGAATTCAATTAAATGAAAGTTCCCGTTCACGCAACCTTCTCTGCCTCTATTACTTCGGACAATATATCAGAATTTTGCCGGGAACAAAATTGCGCTGCCACACGGTCTGCTCCTAGCGGAATCCTCCCTCAATTCGATACACTTGTTCCCGTATCGTACATAAGCTCATAACTCACTTAGTATTTGAGTCTCCAAATATGAGCTGAAATGTGTTTTGTGCCAATTTATTTCGGCACTCGGGAAGGGTCATTGATTTGAATCGTTTTTTTTCTATTCTGGGAAAAACTTACTAGTCGGAGTAATCTGAGTACTCTGAAAAATCCGTGTGATATTTTCATGATGCTCTTGGGGTCTCGACTGAACATTGAAGTTACACACTGTATCGGAATGTCGCTAACATCAATTTGGAACCTCTGCGTAGGTTCTTATTGAATACATTGGTGAAGGCTTTCGCGGCCGAGATTTTCGTTGTTAATATCTCCAATCGAGTTTGAAGGTCGTCGTAGGTTGGAACTGCATCCTAACGTTTTGTCAGCACGGGTAGCTGGCTTCTTTACGCTAATTGCACACACCGATTTTGGACGGCCGATTTTATACCGGTCTTCCAAATTCTAATAGTGAACCACATGTGGGAACAGGACCAGGCACACACGTCGATCGCCGTTAGGCATGTGTGCCAGGTCCCGTTTCCCGTTTCCACATGTAGAATTTGGACGGCCGAATTTATACCGGTCTTAGCCTTAGGCTAATTGCACATACACACCGATTTTAGACGGCCAGTATAAAATCGGCCAATATTTTATTGGTAGCGGGTGCTTGCAGACTCTCCGAATTTTTACCGGTCACCGTAATTACCACGCATTACCAAAACTAAGTTGATACGTAGTAACTACAATTTCACCGAGCAGTCGAGACTGGAATGGTCGGTAAAAAACCTGTGAGTATGCAAAAGTATATTTAGTCACGTACGCCACTACCTCCCGCCCGGTACTGCCGGCGATACAGTAGCAGTGGACGGCTGCTCACCGGTATTTTCCCACATGTGGTTCACTATTGGAATTTGGACGACGGGTATAATATCGGCCGTCCAAAATCGGTGTGTGTGCAATCAGCCTTACATAGATCATCGGTGAATCATCAAGATGAATGGATGCAGTTGCAAACTACGACGAGTTTCAAGCCCGAATGGAGATAGTAACACTCCTAATGAATTGGTAGTGCAGTGCATATTCGCTGAATATATCAATGATGCTGATAGCAAAAAAATATTTTTTACATATACATCGATCATAATTACTTTTTGGTATTGCACGGGGGGTCGTTAAAATAAACCTGCCGGATGAAACCATGGATTTTTTGAAAGGAGCAGAAATATCTAAAAATATGTCCAAAAAAAATCTCACAATAGAATAATTGGTTATTAATAACAGCAAACAACAAAACATCCATTGACGTTTTACATGCGCTTTTTCTTCTGATTTTTATCTGAAAGAAATATATGTGAATTGACAACCTTTTTTATTGAACATTTTATTATTTGTTCATTATTTCTTCTAGTATACAGATTATTGAAAAATAAATTCATATCTTCCCATTTTCTTGCGCTTGTTTCCAAAGAGTCTGAATTCATTCTTTCAGCAACTGTTATACTATTGGCAGATCTAGTAATTCTCATGATTTTGACCTGAACTATTGTACTAGGAATGACATGTTAAACGATAATACCTAGTCATAGTACATGAGGAAGTCAATTCAATTGGCATAAAAACTAAATAGTTACCGAACGTCGGCAGGTTATTTGTATGGCATGGGCTACGTGATATAACTTACGAGGTCTGATCATTATTTTCATGTGGGAGGTTTTATATGATATTAACTAGTAAATTCATCGAAACTGGTACATTTGTCTTGTATTTAGCTGTTCGGATTGACTTCGTATAGACTATAATCCTCATCTCGCAAAAGTTTCGACTTTTGAGGGATGTCGTTCGTTGGGAAGCGGCAGCTTCCTAACCCAGCTAGTTAACAAAAACTGATTTTAACTTAATCTTCCGATAGTTCTCTATCATATCGGTGTTTGGTAGTATTCATTTCAAGATTCCAATCCTTCATTTTTTGAATTTATGTTACAGTTTGAATAGTAGTAGTATATGGTTATGACATCGAAACCAAAGTCCAATCGTCCCAAAGAAAAAACCCACTGTTTTCTTCGATGACCGTGGCATAGTGCCCCAGGACCTCTTGCCACATGGTCGTACGGAATATTATCTTAAAGTTTTCCGCCACTTGCGAAAAGCAATGGAGCAATAGGAAGAAAACGTCCAGTATCGTGGCTTTTGCATCACGATTATGCACCTACTCAGTAATCATGCTTCAGCTACCGTATTAATCAGATTTGACCCCATGCGACTTTTCCTGTTCCCAAGATTGAAGAGACCTGAGAGGGATGTCATTTAAAGACAATTGGGAACAAAAACCCGTGTATTGTATCTGAAGAAGACTACTTTGAAGGGGACAAAATAGAAATTGATGAATAAATAAATATTTTTGAGAAAAATGAAAATTCACCATATTTTTCAAACACAGTATTATGTGATTCTAAAATTTCCTCAAAGAAATGCCACGCATAGTAATATATCTGAAGCTGCATGTATACCTACTATGGAACGAGTATTTCAAAATAAGGTTTTCAGAACGTAGTGTTTTCAAACATAAAACAACAATAATTATTTTTAAACATTGAGCGACAATGAAAAACCAGTTTTGTTGATGAACTGTGATCTTCAAGATGCAGTGTGAGGATAGTATTGTTGGTAAAAACGTCTACGATATGTGTAACTTTGTATTGTTCGAGTCAGCTGAAAGTGACTAAGTTATGATCGATTCTTGATGGGAATCCATTCAATTATTAAATAACACTTCATTATGAGTTTTTTCACTTAGCAGTTTACAAAACCCCAACACGCTGAAAGAAGCTTTTGTTGCGGGTTTGTGAAATGTTTAGTTAAAATCTCAAAATAAAGTGTAAAGTCTTGCCGATTGGTCATACTCAAATAAAGTGTACAGTCTTGGCGATTGGTCATACCTACCTAACTCACCATTGAGTAAAATACTGTTATTAATTTCAAACTTGGCGTAGATTGGAGTAACTGGCTCAATCATGGAAGTAGAAACCGATGAAATTTGCAAAAGTAAAGCTTGTCGCCTACTTGCCGGCACAGCAATCCTATTCGTATTTTGACGGGACGGGTCGTGTTGCAAGCGAAGTGCAAGTGAAGCCTACACTGCGGTAAGGAGTATGGGCGTCGAAGGCAAATCCGCAATTTTATTAAGTTTAAATACAAGTATAAAATTGTATGAATAGTTATGAATTTAATGTTGATAAAAATCATATCAACACAATAACACCTTTATTCAATTTCCACCGATACATATCTGAAGTTCATGATAAAAATAGGTTCAATATTCGATTTATTGGAAATTTACTCGAACAAATGTAAAAATTTATTGTCCCTGAAAAGAATTGATTCATTATGAAGCTTTATTTTTAATCTTTCTGAAAAAGCACTCAAATCGCCGTCACTCAGCGCATACAGAGTACTCTTAGGTTCACAAGTTCCAAAACAAGTTGAACATTTTTTGGTCTTTATCGACTCAAGACGAGAACATAACAAATTCTAAAGCACGTTTCATCAGAATTTAAATTGTTTTGGAACACGTTGTTTTACAACTTGTCGCATGATATGTATGCTGCCAACTATATTTGAAACAACATGAAAAATTTCCTTCTATAATAGTCACAAAGAATAACATGAACATATCAACTTCTTTAGTTGCTCGTTCGCAGCTCAGAATGCGAGTATACCTTTTTATTTCCTGCTATAAGAAATGACGCAATTTGTTGTGTGGTTTTCGAGTGCGAAACAACATGTGTTTTCGCGACATTTAGGTATTAATTATACCCATGTTCAATTTTTTGTGGGCCTTACCGCAACCATTTATTTCAGGAGCGATTGTTGGTATTTGTTTGAGTCTCTACTCCCTATTGCTGATTATTCACGAAGTAGTATATACATGATAAGTTCTTATTTCGAAACGATATATACATTTGTTTCCCATAACAAATATATCTCATACCTAAATCCACCGATAAAAATTATTCATCAGCTATATCATTTGATGGTGTAAATAATTTCATCTCCTGGTTCGATAATGTCAGCATTCTACGGTGTATAAAATGTATACACATATCACATTTTAGTGTTTCCTGTATTGAAACGGTGGAAAACCTAAACTGGAAGAGGCTTTCGAGGTCACTTTCTATTGTACAGGACGTTTCTACTCATTTTTTGAATTACAGAATCTTTCCTTGAAAAAATAGTTCTTTTGATAAATGTAGCATTTCTTGATATTTTTGTGGAAAGTAATATGCAATTCTATGCATCAAATATTATTTTTCAATTTAGTGTTTTCGTATAAATGAATGAAATTCATTAATTTGCATGTTGTTATGACATTCGGTATTATTCAGAATTAAAAAGGTATCAAACAGTCCAATATTCTACCTACTCTAGCAGTATGGTATAATCAATATTGTTAATAAAACATGTTCATTATAAGGATTCTGGGTTTGCAGTATTTACATGTATGGGCCTACCGATGAAAGCGTACTGAAATATTACAGATTGATTGACAGATTTAATTTATTGGAAAGAAAGTTTTTGGCTTTCTACTACTCCATCTTGATACAAAAAAAAGGATAAGGGAATCTTCCAAAGAAAGGAAGGAAGTAATCAATTTGCAAAT
>WOGP01009698.1:0-10621 GCA_015342065.1 Leptinotarsa undecemlineata | reverse complement strand
AAATGGAAGAGCTGAGGTAGTGCACTTCTAGAAAGATGTTAATTCAAAATGGCCGCAACTTCAAAATGGTGGATTACGTATTTTTCATAACTACCTCAATGAGGGTATCGAATGACAAAGTTAGATTAGTAGGATATTGGTACACTTTGCAGAAAATGTAAATTGAAGACGGTGGCAGTTACTAAATGGCGGATCACATATTGTTCCACAACTACCTCAATATGGGTGTCAAATGACAGGCCTTCGCTAGTAGAATAGTAGTACACTTTGAAGAAATATGCAAATTGAAGACAACGGCAGCTATAAAATTGCGGAATACATATTTTTCACAACTACCATGATATGGGTATCAAATGGAAGAGCTGAGGTAGTGCACTTCTAGAAAGATGTTAATTCAAAATGGCCGCAACTTCAAAATGGTGGATTACGTATTTTTTCACAACTACCTCAATATAGGTATCGAATGACAAAGTTTGATTATTAGGATATTGGTACACTTTGAAGAAAATGTAAATTCAAGACGGTGGCAGTTACAAAATGGCGGATTACATATCACCTTGTAATACTGAGACACTAAATGAACTAAACAGAATGAGAAGAATTGAGTAACAGAATTAGAAACTGAAACCTTGACGTCTTGGGACGTCCGACAGAAGTGATAACTCAAAACTATTCGATATTAAAATTTTTCAACTCGAGAAAAGTTTAAATTATCACTTAAATTTTATGTATATCGATATGATAATGTAAGAAAGGGTTATCAATTAATTAAATCTTTCATTGATTACTTGCTGTATGTTCATATATTATGGCTATCATAAGCCAATTGTTACTTCAGTAGAATTAAATAATAATATTGATAATGAACATAGGCACAAATAATATCATCATTTTCGAGCGACTTTTTACATAAAAAATATTACGTGATTGCTGGTTAGACTTTTATAATACTGTCAATAGTACATGTCTTACGCACACTAAACACTGGCCGTCTGTCCGACGAGAGAGGAGAAGCTTGCCTTCCAATGATGAATGTGTGAGAGACAACAAAGCCAGACAAACTGGCGCCTTTATGCGTAAGAAATGACGCGGTTCACCCTCTCATAATAAGTTATCACTTCAACCGTTAGACGGTTTCATTGAAAACACTAGTGATGCGGATAATGTACTGAAAACTGAAAAATAATTCGATAGGTTCCAGATAGCAGTTACCACACCACTCTCCTCAGCAATCTACGGTATTATTCAGATAAAAAAATAATAAAATCGCTGGGCCTAGTATTTACATATATGGAATTAATTCCTGATAAGAACAACTCAAAATAATTTTATTATAAATGTTAGTTTTTAAATAATCAATTTTGACAACCTGACTTCTTTTCTCATAACTACCTTATGCTATTTTGTTTTTTTATAATAAAATATATCGACAGGTATAGGAACACATATACAGGAGGAGCCAGAATGGTCACCACACATAAGTATTCACTCCGTTACTCTACGCCCAATGATTTTATTATTTTTTCATCTGATCAATATCGTTGTTCGTTGTTTAAAATTCTCAGTATTTTTCAATCAGTTTTGAGAATTCTATAATTTTTTGATTTATCATTTTTAGCCTTTGGCTCGAGCTATAAATGTTTATTGTAATTATTACTCTTTGCTTGAAATTTGAAACTTACACGTTATTGGTATTTGTTTACTATCAGTAAATTTGCAACTTGATCTAAAATAAAAATTGTTAACTTTCTCAAGAACGTATATCTTTTCTTTCTCCATGACTATAGTATTCGAGTCCAAATACCAAGATTTATGAAGTTACCGGAGCGTTTCTCTGCATTCCCATCTTTTTTGAAATTATTGCGACCATTATCTACAATACTCATCTCGTATTTTTGTATTTCTATACATTGATGCTGATACTATAAACTCATAGTAGATGAAATATTGATTAAATAATAATTCATCTGAATTTGGATTTAATCAATAAATAACAAACAACCGTAGACTGCTTAGGAAAGTGGTGTGATGACTGCTACCTAGAACCTTCAAAATGATTTTTTTTTGATAAAATCGATAAACATTTTTTTTTACTTTTTTCAAATATCCACTGATCTGGATATTTTTTTCATCATACCACAACAATACAACTCAAAAAATACATTTACCCAAGTGTTCAAACTAATCAGAAAGTCCGTTAAGCCCTGTTGATAATCACAAATAAATATGCAAAGACGTAGGCTGAAATCTATTCCAACAAAGACAGCCCCCTATTTATAGGTGAACACAAGTAGATAATAGATTGTCAACTGCACGTCGGATTCGAGATTAATGATCGGGGTGTTCATGCTTGGCCGATAATATCGACCACTGATTGACAACCAGTCACACGGAATGGGACTTGGCTCTAGACATTATTTACCAGGCATGAGTGCAATTTTCAGGTGACCAGAATTTGTTATCGGTGCCTTGGTTCGAGCTGAAGATTTATTGATTGCGATTGGAAGGGTCTACATTCAGGGTTGTATCTAGGATATCACGAGATTACTTTGGGCTGTTGATGGAATGGTGATTTTGTTGAATCATAGGGAATTAGGAAAGCTTATTTCACGGGGATTCCGGTGATTTGAGAAATCAGTCTTGAGTAACTGTTGATGTAGTTGAACTGCTGATTTTCAGATTTACTCGATCGAAAGCAGAGCATGTGATGAGGATTTTTTGAGGATAGAACAGAGGCACTGCAGTAAATTCCTTAAGGCGCTCTTAGAGCGATGCCTGAGCGAAAGTTGCAATTCACGTTGGATTTGAATTGCTCGAAACGTTTAGAAGACATTCTGAGGAAGTTTATTTCACATAAACGCAGTTCTTCGAATGAAAAAGTTCTGAGGAAACTGAAGAGCCAAGCACAAAAATGATCCAATGAGCTATAGCATCGAAGTTTTACCAGCAAACCTTAATGCCACACACGGTCTTAGAAATATCAAGAGCAAGAGCTCTTGACTCTCCATGTTTCTCTATTGTGTTATTCCAAATATAGGTGGCATATGATAGGAGGTCGCCTGTTGATCTTTGTTTCCAAAATCCATGATCGCCCAAAATGTTCAGGAGCGCCCGTACACGAGCCACATTTTGCGGTCGGACCACACAATTGCAGTCGCGATTATGCGAACTCAAGTCGCCTATAAGAAATAATATACTACACGTACACGGGCGTTCACAAAAGTCGAAACGGGCGTCTGCAGTTAACTTGCTGTTCACCTCCGCCGAGATGTCATCGCGGCATCCGCCGTACACTAACCACAAACTTGCAGTCGTACCCAACCGCGTACACCGTCGTGTACTTTTTCTCATATTGGTCTCACAACATTCAATTTTTGATGTCAGTTGCCTCAACTACAAGTGTGGTTTATATGACCGCAAGTCGACCACGAAAATGTGGTGCAGTCAACGTGGCCACAATGTTGTGGTTGCCTCAACTGCAAATATGTGGTCCGTGTACGGCTGGACTTATGGTGCAAGAGCTTTACAGAAAACGGCCCAAGCGAAGCTCTCTGTTTCACAGAGGAAGGCTTGTCTGGCTATCAGTGGTGCCATCGGTACCATACCGTCAGCGGTCATGGAGATCCTTCTAAATCTACCTCCTCTCCACATTTTTCTGGAGAGAGTGGACTGCAGCATACAGATTTGTGCACATTGTCAATTGCACAAATCAATTTAATGCAGAGTGCAACAGAGTGTTGGATGACACTGGAAGTCACAGCATTCTGGAAGTGATCTCTGACTTTATGCCTCCAACTTTCAACTACGAACTGCCTTATAAAGTACTATTCCCGAGCAGAGAGGACTGTATCCTCCGGAAGAAGGAAATATTAAGAGCAGATAGTTGTTAGTTCACAGATGGATCAAAAACATCTTCCGGTTCTTGTGCAGGTGTTTTTAGTCGCAGACCCAGGACAGAGATATCTACCTGCCTAGGAACTTATGCGACTGTATTTCAAGCGGAAATTTACGCCATTGAATTGGGTGCGAAGAGATTCGATACATCCAATCTCACACACAAGTCAATAAAAATATTCTCGGACAGTCAAGCGGCGTTGATAGCTCTTAGCTCCTACCGTAGCAACGTTTAAATTGGCCTAACCTAACCTAGCTAAGAACAGACGATCTTTATAATTTTCTGTTTGAGTTTCCTGCAAATATCTCATCATATCCATTCATATCAATATCAACTCATAATTTATGGAAAAGGTTCATTCTCAGCAAATTGTCAGTCACCTCTAAGAGTTTCATTGACATTTAAATGTACAGAATCCATATTTCGATTCTAAACACACCTAATCACATAAATATTCATCTTGTTATACTTTATAATATATGGATTTATGATTTAAATTCTAAACTCTCATAACACTAGATTACTCTGAAAAAACGTTTTGTAAATGCACTTAGTTTTTGTTCTTTCACCTGAATACGGATGGATCAATTTCCCTCAAATTGTTGCCTCTGAGATCTATCGTTTCCAGATTTGGTAATCCAGAAAAAGAATCTGTTGGAATAGAGTTTATTGAATTTTCCGCCAGTATAAGCACTTCCAAAGAGTTCTCAATTCCTCTCCAATTCTCAGGAGAAATTTTGTTGATGTCATTTCCTGAAAAGGCGATGTCAATATAAAGTTTCACATGTGGTAAGTTACGAAATCAAAATTATTTATATTATAAAAAGTGTCTCGAAGTAAATGTTTGTCATCGATATTGTGCCCTACTGTATTTTGTAAATGAAGATTGTTGACCAATGGATGTTTATCAATGTTCCACAAATATATGTTTATATACAAAAGATCGTCAACAATCAAACAGAACGGGTAGCAAATGAAAAATGTATTTTAGGTAGGTTTGATATAGCCTCACCTGTCAAATCTAGAAGTCTCAGTTTCTGTAAATATCTTATTGCCCTGTTAGGAACTGCTGTGAGATCACAATGACTTATTTCCAATTCCCATAGAGATCTCTCTAAACCCATGAGCGCCTCATCAGGTATTGTAGTAAGCGGGTTTTCACTTATTATAATTTTATACAGACCTGAAAGTTAAATTTGATTATGTATAGTATATTTTATTTCATTTGTATAATAATAATCATTATTCGATTTTAAAAGCATCTAATATAAAAATTAATTTCATTGTGAATGTAGGAAAAAGTCTATTGCAGAAAAAGGTATATTTTCAATGATTACGATTAAGATGTCTGAAATCTGTAAAAAAAAGTTTGATAATCAAATCATGGTTTGTATACGTTCGTATCTTCACACTACCCTGACTGAATACATCCTCGTTCAACACGTATGTAACATCTTTAAACTTTCTCTCAAACCAGTGGGTCTTCCTGTGTATTATTCAAATTCAGTCAGTGGGCTATGCTTGAAGACTGGCGTCACTACAGAAATCTGGTGAGTTTCAGCATGTTCTGTTTTTCCCAATTTGCCGATTTCTTCTCGCCAATGCAAACTTTTATCAACCTCTTGACTTCGATATAGGACTTGCCGCACTCTCAGTCTATTTTTTCTTATCCTCTACGACAATCCTAAGAAAAGTTAGCACTGGTTGTGACGGCTATTCCCCCTTGCATGGCTCTTGTTATCTTCTAGGCAAGTCTGTGCCACCAGCTCGCATGATGTGGCCCAGTTTCTTGTCCAGGCTTTCCTTCATATTACATAATCTGAATGTTTCATCAATTCCTCCCTTAGTTAGTGCTTGGAATCATAATTTAGATAACAGAACTTGTAAACAATCACTCTTTACATTCAGCAATAACGAGAAAGTTAACAGTAGTGCAATATTGACTAGAACTATAAAACATCGAGCAAAATTGAAATTTTGGAATATGTAGAGGAACGAACATTTTACTTCACACGGACCACATGACACCGATGTACATATCCGATACATACTTTATGATTGTCCCTCAGTCCCAAACTGTGAAGGGTGGATAATTAACAGTCACCTCGGAAACATAATACATAGGTAGAAGCACCCACTATAGAGAAAGATCCAAATTGCCACTGTTATCTTGACTAGAGCAACAGAAATCCCAAGGTTACTTATGTTGTACACACACACGAAAATTGAACATAAGGGTTGGTTTCTTGTTATTTTTTTTTCTGGGTATTTCATTCGCTCTGAAAATTTTACAGGTGACGTGTATTTTGATTTACTTCAGAATGATACCTTCCCAGATCTTACTAGTATCATAGTCAAGGTCGTAGCCAGGGGAGATCAAGGGGGATTGATCACTAAATGCAAAGATGCTGTACATGATTTCAAGCATCACAGTGAAAGCCAGTATCACAAATCTTCTCTATTATTGGTTGATAATTTTATGAAGGTGTACAATAAATCTCAACCAAATGTAATGAGTCAGATTGGTAGCGGATACTTAACACAAATTGCCGAAAACAGGAAACGGCTCATTCCGATTATTGAAACAATTAAATTATGTGGACGTCAGGAATTGGCTTTGAGAGGTACGTGCGACTCAGATCCTACAAAAATCAATGATACTGAGCCAGAAACAAATTATGCAAACTTTCGTGCTCTCGTACAGATGAAAAGCAGAAGTGGAGACTCAAATCTAATAAAGCAGATGGAAAATATGACGTTGACTAAGCCTGATCATAAAAAAATTAACTTATTGCAATTTGTGGTAAAATAGTGGTGTAAAAATTATGCAAGAATTGAATACTACGAAATGATTTTCAATCCTTGTTGACGAAACTACTGATGTTTCACAATAAGAACAAATGTGCATTAGTGTGAGATATGCCGAGCCAAAAGATAATGTGTTTATCTTGCATGAAGATTTTTTAACTTTTGGAACAGTTCAGAATACAAAAGGAAAGTATTCAGCTAATGCAATTTTATCTGAATTGAAATCTTTGGGAGTAGATTGCGAATATTTAATCGGACAAGGATATGATGGAGCTTCTTCGATGAAAGGAAGTTATAAAGTGTACCGGCAGTAATTCGTCAGTCACATCCAGAAGTCATATACGTCCATTGCAACTCACATTCGTTAAATTTAGCTCTGGGTCATTCTTGCCAAGTTCCAGCATATTCGGAATACTATTGGAATTATAAAATCCGTTTGAAATTTCATCAAGTCCTCGGCAAAACGAAGCAAGTGCTTGAAAGAGAATATTAAAAAAACTTCTACGAAACACAATGGAAAAACCTTACTGCAATGTGCGAGACCCGTTGAGTTGAAAATCATGTTGGGTTGTTAAGATTCAAGGAACTCTATAAAGCTATTGTTGATACAGTAGACGACTTAAGCATTGGCATGGATTGTGAAACATCGTCAAAGGCGAATTCGTTTCGGAGATCAGTCATTTCAAGTGATTTTGTTATAAACTTATGTTGCTTAGGAATGTTGTTCACATTGATACTATGCAAAATACTACAATCTCCCATTTACGATTTGGCAACAGCTTTACAACATGTCGATTTAATCATGAAGACTATTGAAGAGGTTCGCCCAAATTTTGATTTCAAATTTTCTAAACTTTTCCAGAATGCACAGAATTTTCTCTGTACTGTAAACGAAGAAATTAAAATTCCCCAAGAGCATAGGGCAAACTACAACACAAAAGATCCTGAAACTTATTTTAGATTTACTAAAATGAATCCACTGTTGGATAATTTCATTGATCAACTTCAGTCGAGATTCCAAAATCATAAAGCCACATTATCATATCTAAACATTTTAATTCATTCTGTGTGTTGCAAAGAACAAATCAATAGTAAATATCAAGAGAATTTCTCTGAGTTATATAAAAATATTTATGAATATTTATGAAAGCTGAATGAAACATATGGCGAATACAATGGCTGGAAGCATTTGAACTAGATCGACCAACATGTGGTATATAAGCTCTCCGAGAATGCAACCAGTCCTTATTTCCAAACATTCACAAGGTTTTAGAAATTTTGGCGACACTGCCTGTTTTCACATGTACCTTTGAGAGGACTTTCTCTTCTCTGAAACGACTCAAAGCTTATTCAAGAATCTCCACAAGCCAGAAACAACTAAACGATTTGGCGTTAATGTCAATCCATCGTAGAATTGACATCGACAGCGAGGAGGTAATTGATTTGTTCGCTCTGCAAAGTAAGCTAGAAAACTTAATTTTATTTAGTAAAAAGATGTTAATATTTCTGTAATGGTTTTCTAATAAATATATATGATCATGTAACACAATTTTCTTTCTTTCGTTTTTTTTATATTTCATGTTTTTTTACTGTTCCACCAAACTAAACCCTCCCCGAAATTGTTTTCTAGCTACGGCCTTGATCATAGTAAATTATCTCGAATTGAAGAAGTGAAAATTCTGTATGAACCAGACAGCGCTCCTCTACATTCCTCATAAAATGTGCACAATTATTCAAAGAATAGGTTTCTAGGATCGCTACAAAGAACGAAGAGGTGTATTTTTTATTTTTGGGTGGGTATATTTTTTATTTTTTCAGACATTGCTTATCGACTTAATGTCGAAAATGTTACAGAATTGGGCACAGATTTGAGAGATCTTCCAAATAAGATGTCATAAGACTATTTCCATTTGACAAGAGGTTGATTTTCACGTACAAATGTGTCACCCTGAAAACTGAAGGTGGCTTATTTAACGTCACAATATCAAATAACTGTATATAACGAAATATATATTTGGCTATTGAATTACGAAAAACGGGCAGAAGAAAAATCATTCTGCTTCTGTATCTGTATAGTAGGGAGGGTGAGTATAGGCCCACAGCACTTAGGCCACATGTGACGCATTGTACATCCTCCTCCCGAGTCCATCCTGTCCTTTCCAGGAAGGAAACAGGTCACTAGGAGACATCTTCTTTATATCGGTAGGTGTAGGCCAAGTCTCGCCGAAGACACACTCTCTTATTGACGCCAACTCCGCTCCACTAGTTCCATATTACGGAGGTGTTTCCTTAGTTGACAGTGGCCAGTCAGAAATCCTACTGTTAAGCCTAAATATTTCCTGGTCATCGCCAGATATTTCTTCAGCGCCAGCTTTATCTCTCATTACATCTCATCAGGAGTTGAATATGGGTGTGACGATTGGCTAGTTCCACAATTGTGGAACTCATCAGGCCGTAGATGCCACTGGGTCCTGAAATTCTTAGTAATTCTGCTTGCTGAAAAATGTGTTACAATTTATTTTCAGGCCGAAATACTACTCAGTATATCCACTGCAAAATCCGTGACACCTGAAAAAGCTTCAATCTCCTGGTTTTCTCGGTGACTTGCTTTAAACCAACAAAAAAGGCTTTTACTTTTCGGTAGCATAAAAAAACACTTAAAATACTCTAGATACAGAAATGGAGCAGCAATACTGATACATTACTGATTTTACTTTGTTCTCACCTGTACTTTGAAGAAAAAAAGGCTCCAGTGTTCTCAATTTGTTATTCTCTAGATGTAGCATGAAAACTTTGGAAATGTTCACAGTTTCTGGAATTCTTGGCAAATGTACATCTTGGCACCTGACGATACCCAAATCCGGCACGGACTTCGAACAACTACACAGAGGATTGAAGAAACACGGCGGGTAGTGAACGGATTCGATTTCTTTGGATTCTAACATCGAAATCCACATCATGAGAATGAAAGCACCTATCACTATGGCATAACCAAATTTCATAATCTGTAGGTGATCCTTAAAAATAAAAGAAAAATCAAGGAAAGTGTATAGACTGTTGTGGAAAAACGTAGAATTTGACATGGACTAAGAGAAATTTTGATTTTGAACTAATAAAGAATATTTTGTGGTAACCTCTTTCGCTAATTGAAAAACTTCTAAAAACAGTTAAAAGACATTGTCGAAAGGCAATGTAAATGGCTACCAAATCCATGCTAAATTATTGAAAAATGTTTGTTGTGTTCCACAGTTCCACCACTAACACCAGCGGATGGTTCGATTGCAACAACAGCCATAGAGAAAGCAAACCTACTAGCTGAACAATTTTCATCCCACTCCATAGTCGAATTTCTGGAAAAGACACCACCCACTTTTCCCACACCAGAATCCAGAGTACTGCAACTTTCTTGTTAAGTGACACTTCGCCTCACAATCTACTTTCTAACGCTACTGCATCTGAAACCTTTTTAGCAAGCTGGTCTATAAGCATTTATATCACTATGAATGATGATAAAAACAAAACGTTAGATTTCTCAACTAAGAATAATATAAAAAATAATGAACCAGTCAAACTTCTCGGAGTGTATTTTGACTCATATCTGAATTTCTGTTCACATATTTACAAATTATCAAAGTGACTAGCCACGTGTATATACATGATAAGACAACTTAGAAACATATTAACAACGGATTGTTTAAGAGTAGCATATTTCGCCATTTTTCACAGCATAATGACATATGGACTAATACTTTGGGGTTCGTCATGTCATCTAGATATAATATTCAAACTCCAAAAAAAAGCGATAAGAATTATGGCACAGGCTAAATATGACGATCATTGTAAACCTCTTTTTAAAAATCTCCGTATTTTAACTCTGCGATCTTGCTTCATATATGATGTCTGTGTCAAAAATTGAAT
>WOGP01009697.1:0-10623 GCA_015342065.1 Leptinotarsa undecemlineata | reverse complement strand
TTGGAAACACTGTCTCTTATGTCTGCTAAACAAAGGATAACACTGAATATGCTAATATTTATATTTAAAATTAAACACAATATGTTTCCAAATTATCTGAGTGATCAGTTAATCTATACAAGTAGTATTCATACACACTCCACTAGAAATAGAATAGGAAATTTTTATAGCAACAGAGAGCATGTAGGTTGTGACTCTGTATAGTTCTGGGTCTGATTCCATTCAATAATTTGCCTGGTCATATAAAAAGATGTGATTCATTGAATAATTCAAAAGAAAATGTATTGAATATATTTCAAGCGATAGTCATCAATAATTTGTGTTGTTTTCTTGTTTTTACAATGTGGCTTGTCAATGTGGTTGGCTAGTCGCAACATGTATGGTATGGTAAGGTTAGTGTTTATGAAATCCTTGTTTGGAATATATCCAGTTTTGTGATCCTTTAACAATGGTGGTATATAAAATAATCTCTTACTAATGATTAAAAAATATATATATTTTTATCCTTTGACTTGAGTATGCTCCTCGAAGCAGTAATGAAAAGTAATTTTGAATAACACAAAGCTGTATGCTCTGTTATCGCATGGGACTATCTGACTATAAAGCAATAACTTGGACTGTACATCTCAAGTCCTCAGAAACAGTTCAAACTGTGATACGGGTTTCATTAGGATTGTTTTGGGATTTATCGGTGGAATAGTCGTTAAAGATGGCCCTTTGTTATCATTTTATGAGGTATTATTGAATATATTCAACAAATCCTTCCTGTTGACAAAAGGATTAAAAACTTCCTCTAGAGACCTACATCCATTTCATTATATTCTGAAATTGATTAGGGACCAACTCATTATTTTTTTTTCAGTTGGATCATCTATAGATGACATTGAGTATGTCAAAACATGTACAAATACAAACTCCGTGCACTTAAAGGCACAATATACAATAAACATAGATAATATATAATAGTCAAAACCTAAAATAATCTGTTATTTATGCAACAGCATCGTTATTCTTCATAAAATGTTACACATGTACAGGGTCATAAGTTATCATCCATATATTCTTTGAGAGAATAATAGGATTCATTCAGAAGCAACTCTTTGATATGATAGTTATACTGTTTAAGGACCAGATTTTTTATTGTATTCGGAAGTTTATTGTACAATTTAATGGCCATAAGATTGGGACATGATTCAGATACAACTAATCTTTGTGTTGGCACTTCCACCTGTAGGGAATTTTTAGTATTGTAATTCTTATTACCATTAAGAGTAGGAAAACTGGTTATGTGGGATTTTACATATTATTTTATATATTACCTATTATATACCTTACGGTTCTTTTTTGAATTTTGAGTATTCTGAAACAATCACTAGATGCTCCCCAAAGCTATAATACCATAGAAAATGTTACAAAGTATGCATGGTAGTACATTAATAAGAGTGATCTATTTACATTCCAGCGTAGTTGTTGAATACAATATGATATTGAGGATATCTTGTTCCATTTGAGATTATCTGTTATCTTCAAACCCAAAAATGTTGTCTTCTCTTGTTGTTGAATTGATCCATTGATTGACGTTACTGGTAAAACTGTGATCTGGAGTGGTTCTTGAATGATTAAAACGTTAAAGCAAAGTTTTTCTTTCTTTTAACAAGAGACTATTCTCTGAGAACCACTTTGGGTTTTTTTATTTCATCAGATGCTTTATTAACTGTGGCTTTAATATTTTCCTGAGTTATCAATAAAGATGTGTCATCAGCATATATGAGCTGATCACTATAAAAATCATTTACATATATTATATATGAGAGTGGACCTAATATAGAACCCTGAGAAACCTCGAGGGAACAATTTTTAGATTCTGATTTATTTCTGCTTACCTCTACATAGTAGTATCTACCCTCTAAGTAACATGTCAATGGCTACCTACTATCACTAATAATAATATCTCTTTTAAATTACCATAATTGATTTAAAATTCAGCAGATATTTTTATGAACAACTTAGAAAACATGCATATCCTTAGTAATTATCATAGAAACACATTTCATTCTGGTCTAGATATGTGGATGATATCCTTGTGGGTTTTGACGGCTCGACGAGACAGATAAATCAGTTCCTGAATTTCTTTAACAATCTCCACGATAAAATAAAATTCACGGTAGAAATTGAACAAAACAAAAGCATTAACTTTCTTGATCTTACTATTACAAAAATTAATAATACATTTTAGTTCAACATATTTAGGAAAAACACTTTTGCGGACCACACTTAGCGGAAGTACACTAATTCCATTGTGTACTGTTTCATAAATCACTCTGTTAAAATTAGCGGGAACTTTCAGAAGAAAATATTCCGCAAATTTCTAACCAAAATCAGTGGTGATGATATTTTATATGACTGTATTTATCTTATTTTTTATATTTAACTTACCATTTATGTAACCATGCAGGAGACATCTGAAAATATCGTGTCATATCCTAATTTCTTTTTTGTTTCAGATATGCCATTAAACTTGTCGAAGCATTCTGGTTGAATCAGTATGTGCCTTCCAAAATTTCTGATGCAAGAATGGGTTTTCTTTTCACAACTCGTGAAAGTTGTTCTTTCAAAGATAATTTTATTTTCAAGCTTCAGAGAAAATACCATGCATCAGTAACATTCAGTCTTCGGATAGTGCTTTTGAAGCCCAATGCAACAAATGCATAAAACAGATCTAGCTTTAAAGCATGAATTTGTGCAATTGACAGCTCTACAAGCAAACAACTGTAGATAACACTAGGTGTACATACAATATCAGATATTTTGTATAAATCCATTTTTGTATTATTTTTATATTTTTAAAAAATACTTAAATAACCGATAGAAATACTTTGTGAACAAATCACTTGAGTATGTATATAAGGTTTTGCAATCGTGTATATAGTATGTCAAACATATCATTTCACTATTTATTCAAGAACGATTCAGTATAGGTAAGAAATCCAGTGTTTTTCCAGAATATCTTCTACATTTGATGATCAGGTGCTTCCTCTTATTGTCATTGTTTTGAATTACCTTTGTTCTGATTTTTTGTTCTACAAACTGATACAGATATTTTGTAACTTATATTCAAAACTGGTCTTTGAAGGATACTATCATTTAAACTCAATTCTTTTTTAGTGTAAAGAATAACAAACTTCCCTACCTAATTGATGAGTAAATTATATAAATACTTCTTTGATGATAAAAACAGATCATATTGTATAGGTAAAAAGTGTGAAAAAGTGGTTTGTTAAATTTTATTCTTGTCAATCATCAAAACCTGTCTAAATATTTCTTGACAAAATTTGAATTTGTGTCAACATTAAACATAAAGATAGTGGAATAAACATTTGACGTTACATAGTCAGGTTTAAAATATTGTTTTACTTGGCAAAAAATAATTTTCTGGAATTCTCCGACATTAACACTTTATTGTCTAAAAATTTTAGTCTATCTTGATTTCAAACTGAGTAATACTTTTAGGCAATGAAAGTCCAAACCTCTAATAAGAAGCATTGTCAACCAATTACAAACATTTCATTTTACTGGATGAACATCTCTTTCATTTGCAGAAAATATAACGTTATATTTTTTGTATTGAAAAAATATGGTGGAAGTGTAATAAAAAATATTTTAAGAAAGATTAATGCAAAAAAATGTCGATTCAATTTTGTGATTTACATTGTCCACGATTTTATGAAGAAGTAAACATAGAAAGTACCAATATATCACTCTGAATTAGGTTAATACATGCGCGAATTTTTTTTAATCGCTTAACACATTGAAGCTTGTTCTGTTGTATTTGGTATGTCCTGTGATATTTTTCATTTGAACAGTTTCTGTGGTTTGTTTCACTTTGTTGAAAGGCAATGTAATGTCATAAAATAGATTTGTTTCAGATAGGTAGAACATTATTAGAAATGTACAATGTAAATACTCAAAATATCTGTTTCAGAGATCCTAAGTTGACCACCATTTGGTGGTAGATTTGGAATGTTTTTTATAGTTCTTTTCATTTAGTTCTATATACATACAGCGTGGTCAGTGAAGCTCGCATCATATGATATTTTTAATAGTTTTATTCGAAATTTGACTCGGGCATCAATGTACTTGTATCGAAATGAAAAATAACCCAAGAAAATGTCATGTGATTCACATTATCTGTTGAATCTTATTTTTTCCAAAAGTAGATATTTATCAAAGCATCAAAAAAAATTTATAAGTTAACAACCCCTATAATCTTCAAGGTTAAAGTTGGCACCCTGGTTCGTTCAACTATTTGTCCTTACATTTTACCTGAAAACTACTGATATAACCGAATTTTCAAACTTCACATTTCAGTTTTATAATTGATGGGATTAAACACGAAACCAGTCGTATAAATAAAATTATCTAGCCGTAATTAGACAAAAGTGTTTTTATTCATTTCATTAAAGTAATCATGAATTACCACAAAATAAACAAGTCATCAATCACACATAAAATTCATTTAGTTAGTTTCATATAACTATTTTTGGAAAAGAATGTTTGCTCTAAAAGTAATACACATTATTTTGAATGCATTGTAACTTTTATATAGGAAAATTTGATATTATTCAGTTGAACTATATTCTTAACTTCTATATTTTTAGGAACAAACTTTCTTTTCAAAGATAAATAATTTATAAAGTTACTATATACAGAATCAAAAATAAATGAAATTTGCATCACCTGCCACCAATTTTCAATAAGCTCATTTCATTTTTGTGGAAAGACACATTTAATATCGCACGACTTCAAAAGAAAACGTCCTGAGGAAGCATTGTCAAAACTAAGCTGAGCTTTATTTTGTAACAGAGTTCAATTTACAAAAAAAAGTATCCTATATGGCTGAAATTTTGCATATGGATTAAGAAACTTTTTGAAGTACTTTTTTATATTTTGAAGAAAAACCCCTCTTTGGTATTTTTTTTTAAATTAAAATTTGACAAATAATGCAAATCACGTAACTATATTTTTTTGGGTTATTTTTCATTTCGATCAACCAGATATTGTTGCAGACATAATAATTCCATATGAACTTTACTGATAGCCCCCTCTGAAGTGTTTTGATTATAATGAAATCCAGAAAGTTGGAGGTACATTTTTCAAATAATTTCTACAGTTGTACAAATATGAAAAAAGATTAACCGTAAACAGCTTATATGGGAATTGTTCTTGCCAAGTATAATATATGATATAACAAAAAGGTTCTCTGTAGCGACAGTCTTTTTGATTTTCAGGAATTATGGCTTTTGATTGTGAATGATAATCATACTTCAGGGTCACGGCTGATTTATAATTTTTCTCTATATCCTCGCAATCATTTTTTCATTTAGCAAATTTTTATTATGTCAGACTTGAGGTATATGCCCAGTTTCTATCAGTGATACAGAGGTTGATCTTTTATTGATATCGCCAGCCATCATCGTATTTTTTTTTTATCCTATAATATCTGTTTTGAGATGAAGAATCTGTTTAATATATTATAATACAATAAGAATATATTATTTTGGAAGATTTACTTTCAGTTTACCTGTTTTGAAAATGTTACTGTTTTTTTTTACACTCTGCATAACCATATAGCTGATTTTCTGACTCAAATTATTGGTTTTGTTGTGAGAGAGTAAAGTTTTGAATTTTTTTTGTATAGAAATGATAAATATGTCAGAGGGTTATTCAACTGATTTTATAACCTTGCTAGAAGCTGTAACTTGAATTACATTTGGAAAGAAAGGTAATGGCTTTCTACTTCCCAAAAATGGGAACATCCAAAGAAAGGAAGAAAGTAATTAATTTCAAAATAAACTCTTCACGTGTAGATCATGTAAAGAAATGACTTTCCGACACAAACTGGAAGAAAAAGCTCACTTGAAACAACTATTTTCATATAAACATTGAATTATACAAAACAAAATAGTACTACTTCATTTCTGTCTTTATACATAATTAAACAAATGTGTGAAATTTTTGTACTACAGATATATTTCATTTGAATGATATAGTCAATCAATCAGGTAGGTAGTTATTCATTAACTAAATTAAAAGAACTATTTAAAAATTCTCCTTACTGTATAATGTTTGTTGAACTACCAGAAAATGAAGGTAATTTTTATTGCCATGAGGTAAAATTCAGGTAATTTTTTTTATCCAAAATGCTGTTCCTTCTAAAAAAAATAAGTGGGTTGCTTTCTGCAGAATGGCTAACGACAGGAATATATGCGGGAATTTCAGAGTCTGGAAAATGGTGCTGTTAGAGAGCGACTGCAAATACTCTATACTATTTGACTCTATTGTACTCCCTGCCATGTATAGTATCCAAAATATGCTTTTGTTTTCATTCAGAATGGAATGCTTGCACATTCACAGAACTGATTTCCGAATATTAGTAGTATCAAATATGTAATAACCTCTGGTAGAAGTCCATTATATTTCAAAGTGAAGTGCAGTAGATTTGCGAAGAATAAAAACTCGGTCATCTCCACAATTTAATGTCACCATCAGATGTTAAAGCGGGGAAAAGAAAGTTAATTTCATATTACTAATGAAACAAATAGTCACCATAACATATTAATAATGAATTTTTTTTTTAGTAAAAAAGGAAAAAAGGAGAAATTTATAATAGAAATATGTTATAAATTTCTACTTTTTTCTACTATAAAAAAATATAAATATTTTTCATTATTAATATGTCATGGTGACTATTTGTTTCATTAGTAATATGAATTATTAATTTTCTTTTCTCCGTTATAAAATAAAATATTTTTTTGTCCATAATTTTAAATATTAGCTGACGAGGAACCTATATAGATTCGAAACGTTGATGGTTTTACCACTCTAATATCTGATGATGACATTAAATTGTGGAGACGACTTTATGAGTTTTTATTCTTCACAAATATGTAATAGTACTCTTTTATCATCTAACTTTTGGATTTCAGAAAACTAAGTTACCTCACTTTTCCAAAGTTCGTATTTTCAATTATCTTCTGGTGATAACCGACTTGTTCTAATGATGTAAGATGTATTCACAGGTCAATTTTGGAGAATTTTCTTATTTTGTTATTTACTATAAAATGTAATGTGGGTTTCTTTGAATCTTCGTTTAAACCACTGTTCTTTGGATATTCTTATCTTTATCAATAAGGATTCGTCATATTCACAAAGTATTTGGTAGAATTTTTGGAGTTTTTTATTTGGTCAGAAGATTGTGTAGTCAGATCTGAAGCAGGTTCTGATGTTGAATTTAAATCCGATTTTTCTTATCCTCTCCGATAGTCCTTTCACATAAGGAAACGACAGTCCTGATTGTGAAGGTTTTTTCTGTTTGTATTTTGGCCAGTGTTTGAGGATCTTCTTCGAGTATCAATTTTCCTAAAAATCCCTCTTGATGATGTCCACTAACTTATTGAACCTTTTCTAGAGCTTGATCCATCTGATTTAAATACTTGCCTTCTTTATCGATGAATGGTGATTGAATTCAGAATTCATACCATGAAGTGATTTCACATCATAGGAAGTCTATACTGCGGCTTGTTTTTTGCAGTAAGTACTTGTATTTCAGTTTGGATCAACAGAATTAGTTTGGTAATTTCACTGTAGACTTGCATTCAAGGAGAAGGTTTTGGGTTTCTCATGCTACACCACGACACCAAATTTAGTGCATTGTCACACTAAATGGACAAGGCGGAAGATAGTATATTGAATAGTATAGAGGAAAGTCAACTTCATTAACAAAAAAATATACTCTTTCCAACTTTCTATTTACACATACATATGAACTTTTGTTATGTTTATGGATTATATTTTTTGGTGGTCCAATGAATGTAACACAATAATAAATATTCTCCAAATTAAAGACATTGTTCTTTCCTCATCAGACGACCCCTCTGCAATACTGGAAAAATTCCTATCGATTTACCGATGCTGTAAATATTTTTCAGACATTACACCACTAAGATATAAAAATTGTATAAAACAACTATATTTTCATATTGCTAAATGTAAAGGAGATTCGAGTATATCTTTAAAAAAGACAATAGATAAGCATTATTGTATTATATTTTTCTTTGGAGGACTCTATTATTGTCTGAATACCTATATTACACTTATTTAATTTTGTAATTCTTTTTTACAATGTATTTTTTACTACTTTTGTGCCATTTGCTATAAATAATGAGGTAATATTTTCCAATTGGAATAAAGAAATATTTTTACCATTTATTAACTTCATTGGTCAAAATTTTGCTTGGATAACGGTCACTTCAAAGGTGGAGACGTTTATATTGGCATTTTATTGTGATATGAGTGAATTTTAACTTTGTAACTGGAGTCCAATCTTTGTACTGAATATTTATACCTGGATTTTCTAATGTTAGGCTTTTTAATTGTAATGTACAGTAAAATATAAAAGTTTGATAACATAGTTGTTGTTGTTGTTCCCTTGGGAAACTTATTAATTTATTAATACCCTCCCCCCGAAACGTCAATGTAACAGGATTGTCCAACCAAAGATCCTGACGACTTTCTATCACTTAGAGTATACCAGTGACCAGAACTTGATGAAGACAAGAAATAAAAAATTAAATCATGTGATTCCTATCGTCTATTAAATAAAATTTTTCATCATGAAATTACAAAAAGGTAATTAGAAAAGTTTTTTTCTAAATGGAATTGTTATTGCTTGAGCAAAATTTCAGCTGCATAAGACAATTTTGATTTGGCCAATGGCCAATTTGGAATTAGTTGATACTTGATGATAATCCAGAAATTATTCAAGTTACACTTTATTGTACGATTTTCACTACACAGTTTACAAACTCACAACACGTGTTTTGCTATACAATAGCTTCTTCAGGCGTACCTATAGTATAGAAGCAAGTGTATAGCGAAACACGTGTTGCATTTTTGTAAACTGTAGTGAAAATCTCAATGTTACTTGAATAAATTTTGAATTTTTGATATTTTTATAATTTGCCCAACCGTTGACAAAATAAGACTCCATCACAACCTACACAAAACTTCTTAATTTTGACAAAATATTTTATTTCAGACAAATTTTTTTTAAAGAAAAATCATATTACATCTGCGTTTTTCTATAAAATCTAAATAGGACTATTAAAATCATATTTCATGTATTTGTTTTTGAAAATACAGGGTAATTGATTAAAACATATTTTCGTAATATGTGGCATCTAGAATACACTTCAATTATGAAAATAGTTTTGAAAAATGACTTTATTTTACCACTTGTATTTGTAACTAACGTTACTGCAATTACGTCCTATAAGAACTATTTCAAACGAATACAAATTTTGTTTGGAAATGCTCTTATAGGACAAAACTGCAGTATCGTTAGTTACAAATACAAGTGGTAAAAAACTATAGAAAGTTTCATTTCTCATGATGATCTCCTGCCACGTAGTGACAGCTACATGTATCAATTTATTAAAATAGTTTTTCGAATTGAAAAAGCATACTGTATTTATGATGATCCCACAAATATATAATATGGTGTTTGGAGTGGTTACTGAACTTGCCTGTCCTCGACTAGCAAATGAGCATTACGTCTCCCCTTACAAAGACGCCGTCTATGAAATCATCTAAAAATTCTTATCCTGTTCCTCAAATATAAAGAATCTCGGATTATAATACCATAATTTACTTTTTTGAACTATTTTTAGTGTATTTTGTTTGATGTATTTTGATTGGGTGCTTTGTTTCGAAGATACGGGGTGAAAAAGAATTTCGATAATAACAATTTTGGTAATTTTAAAATTATTGACATAGCCAAAATAAAAGTATAGCGTACTACACTGGACCTACCAAGTAATAAAAATTCTAAACAATTCCGTTGGTACCTATCAACAAAATTCCGATTACTACAAATGGCTGCAGACATTCAATTTGAATAGTATGTCTAGTGTGATCCTGGTGTTTTTGAAAGAGTTTGCCAATCGATGAGGAGAAGATTGGATTCTTGCATGCAAGCGGGGAGTAGTCATTTCCAACAGTTCTAGTAGATTAAGAAACATTACATGTAATTTTTGGTAATAAATTGTTATTGTCGAAATTCTTTTTCGCTCATGACATGCTCAGGGTTGCTCCTTTCCTCTCATGCAGACCTACGACTTTGTATACATGTGGCAGATACCCAAAGGAAAAAAAAACAACTAACCCAACTAATGTCGCGCAGATAGTTGAAGTAAAACCATAGGCACCTGTACAACTTCTTTGACTTGGAAGATTCGTCGCAAGTTATTTCCCACTATAGAAAGCAAAAAATTGGTTGATCCGACCAACCGATAGATCGGTTTTGGGGGTTTTCCCCATCTGAGTACAAAGTCATAGAGATCTGCATGAGAGGAAAGGAGCAACCCTGAGCATGTCATAATGCACTTCTCCGGAATATTATTCATTATCTCGTAAACGATAAGAGATATATATATATATATATACACTTGTATATGTATATGTATATATACACTTGTATATGTATATATATATATACATATATATATGTATATGTATATATATATATATTTGTATATGTATATGTATATATATATATACACTTGT
>WOGP01009696.1:0-10624 GCA_015342065.1 Leptinotarsa undecemlineata | reverse complement strand
AAGGTTTGGTACAACATCGCATGACCTAATCGTGCATTTGCTCAGATACTTTGCGGTACCAAAATAATTGCAAAGTTCCCTGATAAACTGATGTCATTCTGGAAGACTCACTTCTATATAGCATCCGATGAACCTAAAATCCCCCTTATGTGGAATTGAGTGGGATGAAGTTGAAAATGGCTAACCTGTTAGATTAGTTTTTTAAGTGTCTCCAAAAGTGGAGTACACATGCGGTGTCAGCATCATCATAACGCGGCCCCTTTGAGACTCCTAAGAAAATGACAAAATATGGGAGTTGTTCAATACTCGTTGAATTGAAACTATTCATTCGTCACCTTCAGCATGATACAAGCTAATCAGCCTGATGTAGTAAAAAATATTTGGCTCATTGTGCCTTTTTAGGGCAAATTAATATCAACCCACTATTGCTGATATAGCGCCACGTGCAAAAACTATCAAAATATCTGTGAATGACATAAACAAAACATAATAATGACCATATGTATGCAGATGGTGGATGAGTTTACGTTGTAAGAAAACGACTGGAAAAACATTCATAGAAATAAGGTCACATGCGAAAATTGAAATGTATATACGTAAAGTAAAAGTCCATACTCATGCGGCCGCATACCCGTAATATTGATACGGAACTATTGTAATATAATTTTTTCATTCAAACAAACGAACTCATACTCCATCACACCTATCTCGAAAATGAAAAATCAGATTTTACTTTCGATAAATCCAAAGAGATTTGTGGAGATTGTAGAAAGGGTGAATATCGTTGTATCGAAAAAGTTCGATACTTACATAAGTATAGTATTTAGATAGGACACATATGTTATTCATCGATAAGTCTTTTACGAAACTTGTGCGAGCTGAGGATTAACGAGATCTCAACTTTCAATATGCAATTTCTAGAACGAAGAATGAAATTGGGTAATAATTTATAATAATTCATGATTGTAAGTTTCACGCGCAGAAAACTTTTGAATCAATTATCGAATTGTCCCATATCGATTTGAAAAACATATTGGATGTAAAAAAAATAATGAATTATTCCAAATCATGAATATTTTCATTTCATTTCTGTTGAACCTAACTTCAGGAGGTGGAGACTTTATACTCAAAGACAAGAAACACAGAATATTCTTCGACTAAATCATTATATATTACAGTGGATCCATTTTTTGTAAAGATACACTATTTTTTAAACTTTTTGGCCGTTCGATAGAAACATAATCCCATGGTGTCATCTTCAAGGTCATATTGTCGAAATTTTTGTTGATATTAATTTGGATCATATTGTTAAATTTTAATGTTTAGTTTTTATTATCTCCAAATGTTTCTTCGACGGACTTTCACTATCATTCCTTGTGAAGCTGAAAGCGTTCAGGTTCAAGCGACTCATCCACACAAAGGTTCTTCTCGATTCTATATTTGTATATCCCACCATTTGGGATCTTCTTCAATGTCAACAACTTTGATGTAAGGGAAGTTCATTTCAAACCAATCGCATTTTACGGAGCCCTTCATATACAGTATGCCATTATCGACCAAAATAGTCTTCAAAATGTCTAAAATCTCATGGATAATCGTTCCTTAGACACAATTTGTTTGCTTTCCTTCTTGATAATTTTTTAATGCTACTGGTGCCTTTAATATATAAGGATTTGTCTGCACGCCATTTTTATAGATTTTTTTTAATAAAAACACCATCCTCAGATTCACTTAGTGAATGAAATCCCTGAATTCATGAATAATAATGCAATGGGATCAAGTATGTGCTGGAATTGATATAGTAGTCTCAAAGTCAAGGTTCAATGTCGACAGTAATAATTCCAATGTACTTCAATAAAGGTACCCTTTCCGATATCGAGTCAAGTTCTCTCTACTGGAAAATATTAACCGTTGAGAAGTAGGCCTATATCTGATACATTGATATTGACAAATGTGCTGATATCATTTTCTAAATTGTCTTTGATACCACTTTAAAATGTAAGAATTACAAAGCTCTGTCTCTTCTCTGAAGTAGTGAGTAGAGGTATACAGCCGTTACTGGGCCTCCCCCACCACTATGAAGTAATAATTGCTTTTTTTTGTTGGTTTAGTAAAATTAAGGCGATGTGACCCTGGAATGTCTGGTGCATGAATTACGTACTTTAAAGAACGGAGACCGATTTTAAAAAGACGAAATATTTTTATTTGAACAAGTTATTCGTACAAAAGTTACCTCAAGACTAAATTTTTAATAATGTAATATAAATGGTGAGAAATTATAATGTAGGCTTTTTCTGGAATGCCGGCTATTTGATACTGCAGCGTCGGCGCTCCTTGGCCGGGTCGTAGACCTAGTCGGCTGGTTGAACGTACTTATTCGGTACGTAACTCATGGATTATTCAGAATTTTCTTCATATGGGATTTTGTGTGTGTGTGTGTGTGTGTGAGACATAATGACGTAATTACATTTATTTGGTGTGTGAGAATGTATGGTACAGAGTTAACGACATTCAGTTATGTTCATCAAACATGACCTTGAACATGGAATTCAACTTTGAGATTAGGGATACAGATTGCATACATGGCAAAGACAGAGTTTGATATTGTCCTTCGTGTGTACTCTGTACCAGTTTGTACAGAATAAACACACGTCTGCATACCACGAAGATCCACCGACTGATCAGAGGTCCCTCTTCACCAGTTTGGATGGTACCCATCGTGACAGAGAGTGTACATGTCTGCACTCCATGAAGTTCCAACGACCACTGTTTGCTCGTATCGCCTTCAGTTAACGCATCGAGTTGGAATTGATGGTCAACGCATCGAGTTTGGCTTCGACCTTGATCTACCTCGCACCCATGACGTAGGTTATATGGCGGCAACTCAGTCAATGTGACTTTGAAGTAGTGTTTTGAATTAAACCTTGGATGACCTTCATTCACGCTTTATATTTTCACCACCTTCATTGATTCACGCGGTTATTTTGAAGAAACTTTCAATTTTGAATGACCTTCCTCTACGTCATACCCTTGAACTACGTCACAAGGTAACGTAGATAAGGCGAATTTGACTTAGTTTTTTGCTTTAACATTGAATGACTTTCATTCACTCTCTATATTTTCATGAACTACATCGATTCACATGAATATTTCGAAAACACTTTCAATTTTGAAATAACATCTACATACGTCACACGATGTCGACAAGGTGACTTTGAAGATGTCTTTTGAGTTCAACCTTAAACGACCTTCACCTATGTCACACCTTTGAAATACGTCACAAGGTAACGCAGCCAAGGCGATTTTGTTGTAGAGTTTTGGGATTTTCACAGCTATTTCGAACAATGTTCAAAGTCGCATGACCTTAGGGATTGACCTTGAGATTCTAGTCAGACTAGGGTATGTGACCCTGAGTTTTGAGCTTGAAATTAGACTGCATTCACGGTGAAGTTAGGGTTTGACATTGTATTCATGTGTACTCTATACCAGTTTGTACAGAATAAACATACCTCTGCATACCACGAAGATCCACTGACTAGTGGTCCTTCCTAATCAGTTTGGATGGTATCTATCGTGACAGAGAGTGCACACGTCTACACTCCCTGAAGTTCCAACGACCACTGCTTGCTCGTATCGCCACCTGTCAACGGATCGAGTTGCGGTGGTGGGGGGTGGAGGTCGCAAGACACTCTCAACATTGAAATGACTTCTACGTACGTCACATGATGTAGACAAGATAGCTTTGCAAAAGTCTTTTGATTTCAACCTTGAACGACCTTCACCTGCGTCACACCCTTGTACTACGCCAGAAGGTGACTTTGAGGTAGTGTTTTGGGTTTAACCTTGAATGACCTTCATTTCGTAGAATTGATATTTTTCGAGAAAGGGTGGGAGTGAAATCTCATCATTGAGTTATCACGCTTATTTTTGATTTCACATGAAAGATAGTAATGACAAAAGTTGTAGGAAATGATATGTTATACAATTTTGGCTTCTATAATTTTTTTTTCGTACGATCGATATTTTTCGAGAAACGGAGGTGTGAAATTCTATTATTGTATTATCACGTTTACTCTTGACATCACCAGAAAATTTTTGATGAACAAAGTCTTATAAAATTGAAGTGCCTACAATTTTGATCCCTATCAATTTTTTCGTAGGATCGATATTTTTCCATTTAAACCTGAAATAAGTAGGGGGTGAAATCTCATAATATAATTATCTCATTTATTTTCAATTTCACAAGAAAAATTACTAGGATCAGAGTTGTATGAAATTGAATTTTCTATAATTTTGGCTTCTATAAATTTTTCCATAAAATAGATATTTTTCGATTTGAATCCGAGAAAAGTAGGGGAAGAAATCTTATAAATGAATAGAGAATCTGATTAAGTGTAGTAAAGATGAACTGAAAAGTTCATCCCGAAAAGTTATTGCTTAATATAAACTACTGGAAAGTCCAATTAGTCAGTAACTTATCGTAATCATGAATTTTGCCTACAGAATTTAGAAAATTGAATATTATTACTTAACTGACTTGTATCATAAGAAATTGACAAATATACGAATTTTGATAGCGAAAAAGATTTTGAAAACGGAAAATAACTGTTTTTCGAAAAGATAACCATTGAAAACGGAAAGTAACTGTTTTCTGAAACATCAACCACTCAAGAAAGCTAAGTATTAATATTCAATTTTTTCAATTTTGTAGGCAAAATTTATGAATACGACAAGTTACTGATTAATTGGACTTTCCAGTAGTTTATATTACGCAATCTCTTTTCAGGGTGGACTTTTCATTTTATCCTTCACGACACTGCAGCAGATTCTCTATTGATGTATCTTTTTATATAGACTCAAAAACTCACATATCATTGTTCTATTAAGGAATGGTAAAAAAAACCATTTTATTGTCATTTAACTTTTATTAACGAACTTCCTGCATAACTCATCTGAGTCCTGATGATGAGATTCATATTTTTCTATGAAAGCAATTATCTCACGTTGCAGACCACCTTCTCTTTTGATTTTCACTTCTACGAGAGATACTTGCTCTTTGATCATCACCAGTCTACCAATTGCCATTCTCTCTTTCGCTTTCGATTCACCGAAGCGCCAACGCGCCTCAAAAACTTTTTTTTTCAGACCATTCGTACAGTTGAAGAAGTCCACCATTATGTCATTCCCGATTACAGTCTGTGGCACTGGATGTGATTGTGAATTTTCGACCTGGGGCTTTCGCCCTCAGGTATGGAAGTTGAAGGCAACGGATTTTCAACCTTTGGAAGTGATTGCCATTGGGGTGCTGCACGCTTGTTCCTCCTTTATCTTGGTGGTTGCTTCGACTTCTTAACCTCCTTCATCCTCTTCTCCTTCATGTCTTCACCAACCCTTTTTCTTTTTTTGGAACTCCCAACCTCATCATCCGAACTAATTTCAATAATCTCCGGTGAAGGTAGCACAACCTTCCAATATGTATTATCATGTATCAAGTCCAGTACCGAATCTAACAAGACAAGAGTTGATATTGGAATTGGCGGTGCTATTGTGGAATGCAACTGCAATTCCACATCGTCATTTAACAACTGCTTTGGGTTGAAATCTTCGAGAAAGGAGTAATATTAGTATTCATCAATTGTGGGGTCATAGCTTCCTGGATGATTACGGACATGGTTTTGAAAATAAGCATAATAAGGAAGAAAGCAATCAATTTCATTGATATTGATGAAGCTGATGATATATTATTCGATATAGACATAGTTTTGAAAATAAGCATAATAAGAAAGAAAGCAATCAATTTCAATAAAGTAACTCTATGCAAAGAAGTAAGTTTCACACACAAATTGGATGAAAAAAAAAATTTTCTGAAAACAGCTACTCTAATATAAATATTGAATTATATGAAAGAAAAATTATTTCTGAACAAATACTATCATATAATCATTGAATTATATAAAAGATGCACTCTTTCTTTGAGTAACTCTATGCAAATAAGTAACTTTCACACGCAAATTTGATGATATTTCTGGCCTCGGCATTTCATATGAACCAAAGATTTTGATCTAATAACTTGAACATAGTTTGATGTGGTTGTTTTCTTTTCTGATGTGAGTTTAAATATATTTCCGATGCCCTAACACTGTTTCTATCGTATTTGTAATACATTTGTGTCATATCTATTTTTTTTCATTCGCAAAAGTCAGTTTTCACCAAAAATTAAATGACTTGTACAATAACAAAATGTCATTGGGTGTAAAAAATTCAAAGTCAAATTCAAAAACATCAAAGCCAAAGCCTATTATGATAGGAATGAATGTTTTTCAAAATCTCCAATTTTTCGAAAAAGAATGATGACTTATGATACAACCTTACAAAGATGAAATATGGTTCTATTTAAAACAGAAAAAATCCAATGTAGCGCCCATAAAAAAAAAGGTTGGTAATATTGACGTTATTGATGATATTAACGTCGGATAGCAAATTTGATGAGATCGTTATGTAGCCAGAAAGAAATGACAACCATTTTCCAATATTTTGGTTTTTTCCGGGTATCTCCGAATATACTAGAAATTTCAGATTTTTCTCAAAGGCATACTATTATTCAGGTAAATGCGCAACTTTGCCTCCATTTAAACATCTTTATATTTCTCATAGTTTCCGAGATTTCAATGGTGAGGATCGAATTTAAGACACCCTGTGCAATATTTCACTTTTTGTCTATGAACTTTTCACGTTTCGCTTGAGCGAAAAAAGATATGATATCGAGAAGTTACTAAATTTATTGGATATCCTTAAAACATAGTGAAGAAGTTAACTAGGAAAATTATATTCAAAAAGAGCCTTGACATGAACTAAAATACAAAAAATAGATTAGTTGAAATTTTCAAGTATTCGAACATAAACACCGCTTTCAAAACTATTCGTACACTTTAATAGACAGATTGAAATATAATAACTCAATAATATAATAAAGTTAAATTTAAAAACATCAAAGTCAAAGCCTATTATTATAAGAATTAATTTTTTTTCAATATTCAATTTTTCGAAAAAGAATGTTAACTCATGATACAACATTGCAAAGGTGAAATCTGGTTCTATTCGAAACAAAAAGAATTCAATGTAGCGCTCATAAGAAAAAATAAAGTTGATGATAGTAGCCGGGAGACGAAACGTCGGATAGCCAATTTGATGAGACCGTTATGAATCAGGGAAAAAGTGGCAATGTGAAATTGCAATTTATTGTCGAATCCTTCAAAAAATTAGGCTAGAAAAAATAAAATCCATTTTCCGACATTTCTGTTTTTTCCGGATATCTCCGAATATACTAGGAATTTCAGATCTTTCTTCGTTTCTCACATAGTTTCCGAGATTTCAATGGTGAGGATCGAATATGAGACACTCTGTATATATTGCAATAATTCACATTTTGTCCATGAATTGTTCACGTTTCGCTTGAGCCAAAAAATATATTATATCGAGAAGTTACAATTTTAAACATAGTTAACAAGTTAACTAGGAAACATTCAAGGAGAGGCTTGACATGAACTAAAATACATCAACAGATTTGTTAAAATTTTCGAAAATTCGAACATAAACGTCGCTTTCAAAACTGTTTGTAGACTTTAACATTCTGATTGAAATATAATAACTCAATGAGAAAATGACAGAAAGAATGATGAAATACTTGAAATTGTTGGGATCAATGAATTACCAGAGGGTTTCAGACGCTTTTGAGAGTTTCATAACAGACAAAGTTAGGATCAGATCTGTGAACAGCGACAGAGATCCCATTCCAAACGGTTTGTTATTGTTCATTTGTGTGAAAGTGGTTGACAATGTTTCATGGTGACTTTTATCAGTTCGGACTTTTATTCTACTATGATTCAAAGCTGTTCAATACTGTAGTAGACAGCGTTTGCAATGTAAGCGCAGAATTTATGTTTATTGACATCACATCAGAAACTTCTGAAATTATTAGTGTTTCTCTAAATACTATGCATGTTATACACATATAAATAAACCTACCACTCGTGTCCCACTCCACAGTTGATATTCTGGAATAGGCACCACTCACTATTTCCACACTAGAATCCATAATGTGAAAAATTACTTTTCGACAGCGTCTTGTCAGGCGAATTTTGAAACAGCTCAATAACAACAAGGCCCTGATGAAATGCCCGTCATCGAACTTGAGAAGTGCGCAAATGAACTCGCCAGAATTTTGCAGACTTTTCAACCTGTCTTAAAAGGAAGAGGTTTCTCCTTATTGTTTGAAGATTGCTCGCATTCAGCCTATTCCCAAAAAAAATTAAAGAAAAATAATTTCCAGACAAATACTTTCATATAATCATTGAAATATATAAAAAAACACTTTTTCTTTGAGTAACTCTATGAAAAGAGGTACCTTTCACATACAAATTTGATGAAAAAAGGGCATCTCAAAACAGCTACTACTCAATCACTGAAAATAAGGTGATCAATTTCATAAAAAGTAAATCTATGGGAAGAAGTAACTTTCACATACTAACTAGATGAAAAAACCTTCTTGAAACAGATACTTCCATATAAAAATTTAATTATTTTGAAAGAAAAAATACTATAGAAGCAAATATAAAGATTAAAATATAAAAAAATATTTTGCTACTCAGTTTGTAAAAAGTTGAAGTTGAAGTAAATGGTAGAAATAATTGACTTCATATTCACGTTTATTATACTTTTATCCCTATGCTATAATTCACCTTTTCATTATTGTTCACATGTGGGGCACTCTGTAGTGTTGCAATCTTTCCGAACAAGGACTTACCTTATAAATTAGACAGCAACTCTACAAATGTACTGTTATCAAGGACCATATTAAGAATAGAACATTGAATGATACTTAAAACATATGACTAATTACTCTATTTATATGGTGTATGAATGATGAATAATCGTTTCTTGTGATCTATAGGTTAGACTGTGAAGTTGTTCGTTTGACAATAGAGAGTCCCGATTTCAGCATTAGTCTTGTAATGTTTGAAATCGCGAAATTTTTATATTACATTCAATACAAATCGATAGAATGGAAGTCTTTTGAATAGTTATGAAACTATAGGTCAATGTTTACAGAAAAGTATAATATTTCGGATTAGTTTGTAAGTGAATTATTGATCAGAAAAAATTGTATTTTCTGGCTAAGATATAAGATTGAAGTCCTCTATTCATTAAAAATTATGAAATTTTGAAAATCAAAAATGGAAAAAAAAATCCGAAATGAGAGAATAGAGTCCAAAATTTCGAATAAGAACCATATCAATACAATATAACTTTGAATGACGTCACGCGACGTTAAGCGGTGTGTTATAAAATTTCGTAAAACAGCACCTACCCGGTGAAGAATACCTATCGAAAAGGATACAAATGGAATAAACTCTTTATAAAGACTCTAATAACTTTCGGAAATGCAGAAAATTAAAAAAAACTTTTAATCTGACCATTCTCATTTCAAAATATGACAAATCATATTTCATTTATTTTATAAATCAGAACACAAAACAGCCAATACTGGGTGCTCCATATTCCAAAAGTTCATGAAATCTCGACGATTTTCAATACACTCCCACCTTTTCAGTCAAAATGGAACAAGACTCGAAACTCTAATTTGAAAATATCAACAGGTCAGTCTGTTGGGTGGATAAACTAATCTACCAGATCTTGTTTGGATTTTTGTAGGTTCAACTCTCCTCTGAACTTTCTTTTCTCTTTCCCCTTCTTTTCTGTCACTTCTCAATTTAAGTTTCAAAGGCTCATCTTCTTGAATATCCAACTCCAAAGGATACAATCGTTGAATTGGTCGCATCAAGTGTCCATTCAAAGTTCTTAATCTCACTAGTCTAATCTTGCCATCCTTCCCTTCGAATACCTCTTCAATAATACCAAAAGCCAATCGAATCTCTTTTACTTTCACTTCTCGAATTTGTTTTCTCTTATTGAATAATATTAGCTGGCTCAGATATTCGTTTCTGAATTTCCTCCTCAACATTTCTCTCAACTTCTGCAAATATTTCCAGTGTCTTCTTGTAGAATCGGCATTTATGTTGTCCAAATCAGGAGTTACAGTTTCTTTGATATCCTGCATGAATATCGACGGTGTTGATGGCACAAGATCATCATTATTCTTTGGAAGGTGAGTCAAAGGTCTTGCGTTTATCACTGCTTAACACTCGCATACAACTGAAAAGAGTTCTTCATAAGTAAAAGTTGCTCTTCCCAATTGTTTCCTCTATGACTCCTTCCCAATTCTAATGAGGCGCTCCCCCAACTGCCCCACCATGCTGCCGCTGGTGGATTGAATTTCCAATTTCTGATATCTTATTCCAATCCAATTTTTCCAAATAATTTTCAGTGCCTACAAAATTTTTTGCCATTATCAGTATAAATGGCAGATGGTTGCCCCCTTCGTGCTATAAATCATCTCAGAGCGAGTATGAAAATTTCAGTTGACAATGATGTAACGATCTCTAAATGTACTGCTTTGTATATTGCGCATGTTTAAATCTGTTTCTGTTTAAAATCTGTTTTTCCGTTAATCAGCTGCCGCCCCCATACGAACGACAACTCTCAGAAGTTGAGAAACTTGTGCGAG
>WOGP01009695.1:0-10626 GCA_015342065.1 Leptinotarsa undecemlineata | reverse complement strand
CATTACAGATATGTAAGCATCTGAAATACTGAGAGTTAAAATACATCATCGTAATATTATTTTAAGTCATAGTAGGCTTTTTGCAGAAGTACTCCTTTAATCAGTTTTCTGAATATTTTTAAATTTGCTATTGAGAGAGATGAATGTTTTGAGATTTCATTTAAAAATATTTATTTTCTTACACACAGGAAGTGCCATTATCTTAATAAAAATTGGTATAAAGTTTTTTCTTTTTCGCATTTTGTGAAATATATTTCCATAGTAATGATACTTTTCTTTCACAACATCTATTGGTTCAACAAAGAAATACCACTATTAATTAAAAAAAAAACATGTTTTCAGAACATGGATATTTTAGGCTAAAAATGAGATAATAAGCATCAAAATTAAATGTTTTACTAGAGACACAAAAAGTATGTTTCTTTCAGATTTTGTAAGAAACAAATAATTTTTATAGAAAAAAAAAACGAAAACGACGATTTTTCCATTTTTTTAAATTTTAGTGGATAAATATTTACAATAGTTGTAGAGATGTATTTTCTATAACTTCCGTATTTGGATTTTTTCAGTAGGAGGTCTAGTTTGAGTGGAAATGGTGAAAAGCCATTTTTTGCACTAACATTTGCCCCATTTCATCCCCCATAATTTAGAATGATTTCAAAAAATAGTCATTACAGGTATTGGAGAAGAAGCTCTCGGCCTGAAGGAAGCTGCAAGAGGAGTTCTTAACCCATCTGATCCAGTCTTTTCTGAAACCAGTATGAGCAGCAAAATAAAAGAGCTCATAAAAGTATTGCGAAAAAATGTGTTAGAGAAGAACGATAAGGCAATCATTGTATCACAGTGGTCTTCCTTCCTTCGACTGATCTCTTACCACTTAAAGGCGGAAAAAATAACCTTTGATCAGTTAGACGGAAACGTACCTGTCCCCAAAAGGATGACCATGGTCGATAGATTCAACAATCCCAAAGATGAAATGAAAGTGTTGCTATTGTCACTTACAGCTGGTGGTGTCGGACTCAACTTGGTTGGAGCCAATCATCTATTCCTTCTCGATCTACATTGGAACCCGCAACTGGAAAATCAAGCGCAGGATAGGATATATCGAATGGGGCAGAAAAAAGACGTGTTTGTGTATAAGTTCATGGCAACCGATACGATTGAGAAGAGAATTTTGGACTTGCAAGAGAAAAAGTTGGAAATCGCCCAGTCTATGCTGACAGGAACCAAACAGGCTATCACAAGCAAGCTATCCTTGCAGGATCTCAAAATGCTTTTCGAAATGTAAATAATTTTAAAGAATTAGAAAAACCGTTTGGGGTTGTTCCCATCTATTCCTATTAATACTTGTTTTCTTTAATAATTTTAAGGGTTTTCTTGAGTATTACTAAGAAAAATTTACATTCAATAATCACAAAAATACACGTTAATTTCATTAAAACAATAATCAGTTCATAGATCAAAATATAGAAAATGGTCGTAATATAAATAACATGTCGATATAATACTTATATAAAAATAGTGGTAAATAATAAAAAAACTGCTGAAAAGTCAACCCTCCAGCATTTTCACCATTTCAACTTATTTCAGCTTATTATAAAAAAGAATACGGGATAATTCAAATGTTCTCAAAATTTATAAATCTGAACCATTTACATGTTAGGAAAACACTATAATTAATATTCATTCCTTGAAGATTAACATGGACAATTTTGAAGTTTCGATTTACCATGTCACAGTTGTGGATTTGAGTAGTATTTCGTCAGTGACTAGTAATATTGACCTCCAATATCTCAAATGCATATAGAATTTGGACTTGTGATAGCATAAAGAAAAAGCCTAGAGGTGTGATGTCACTTTATCCGGACTGTCAAATCGACTGGCCAGCAAGTTTAGTCGTTTTGCCGGAACCAAATGTCAATATCAAGCAATAAATAATCGGTTATTATGATATGAACACATTCCTTCCAGGATGACGATTTTCCTAATACAGCTGAATAGCTTATAGATGCTGTGCTGGAATGCCTTTCCAGAATGAAATGGATACTGAACAAAAATACCATGTCAGTGTAACACGAAGTATGTTTTATCTGTTATGAAATGTTCACTAATAAATGAATTGGTTAGGATCTAAAATATGACCAAAGAGATTGAAATGCTCAAAAGACTTGTTTTTTCTCTCTGTGTGATTGGCTCATGATGGCGAGGTTATACTGAAAGTTAAAAAGCATAAACATGAGAACAATTTCATTAAAGAAACAGAAACTAGAGATACGCTTGACCCAATTGATATAGAATCTTTATCGAAATCCCGTTCTAGTAATCAACCAGTCTGTAGAATATAAACCCCAAAGGTTTTAAAAAAAAATTCTGATATATCTGCTTTCTATAATCTATTGTTTATTTGAAGTGGTATGCCAGAAAGGTTTTTAAAACTGAGTATATGGTTCCAAAACACAGATAATGAGGATGTGAATATTAAAAATTGTATGTGGTGGTAGAAACTATTTTTTTTAAATTAGATTGTAGATGAATTTTGGTGCTGTAAACTAACAAATTTAAGGAAAATAATATTAAGTCTTCAAGTGGAGGGTTGACATTAATAAAAGTGATGACATTAAATTTTATATCTATTTTAAAATTTTGACCCAAGTGTAAAAGAAACGCATAAAACTGCTTCTGTGCTGATATCCAAATTTAATTTACATTGTTTTTCCAATTGAAAATTTATTAATATAGTCCTTTTTATTTTATTTATTTCTATCATGATTTAGAATTAAATAGAGGATTGATTTTTAGTTGGCGTTTATTAAAAGATGCATAGTTGAGAATTGCCAATCCAATTTTTGTTATTACTTTCATCGGATATTGAACAAATTTGAACTAAAAATTTTCTACTTTTCCCTAAATGCTAAAATTTGAGCATTTAACTTCAAGGAGTTCATATTCTTTATTCTGGATTTCACTGAAAACTTCCAGAAAGGTTAGTAGGAGTAGATATGTTGACACTATAGTTTTTTCAGTTTTACCCATGTTTTATTAAATAATGATAGGAAAGCTGGTTTTTATTTTCAATCACCCTTTGTTTCCAAAACGTCTTCAAAAAGTACTAGGTATATTTGCTCTAATACATAAATAGAAATATTGTACTTGAAATATTGAAGGATTTGAAACAAATTTCGGGTTGAACCGTGTCTTGTGTTTTTGGTAGTTCGACGTTTCAGCTTCGACTCAAAAGTCATTCTACTCCCAAGCATCGACTGTTGGTTCACCGGTTCAGTGGCATAAAAAGAATCTAACGAAACTGTTTTGAAAACAGATGGATTGCTACAAATAGTCCTGTTAAGTGGCCTCCTTGTTCACTAGATATGACACCCCTAGATTTTTATTTTTTGAGATTTCTCAAAAATGAGGTGTAAAAAATAAAAACAATAATATACATGCACTGAAAAATTACATTGAAACTATAATTAATAGAAGTGATGGCCAAATTGTATTGAAAACAAAACGTAGTGTTAAGAGAAGGGCCTAACAAGAAGGTGGTGTTTTCGAATATTTACTCGATATTTTATAGTTCATTATTCGCCAAAATAAATTTTTTGTAATAGTGAAATAAATAAATATATCAACATAAGTCGTTCATTTTCAACTTTAGGAAGAAAGGTGATATGAGCTTAGTTGTTGAAAATGTTTTTGCGAATCGAAATACATGTTAAATCTAGGGTGTTTCATTTAGAAAAATATATTTTTATGAAATATTTTGAAAACGCGACTGTTTTTTTTTGTTTTCGGCATCGAGAATGCCATTAAAAGTACTACTAAACTGCCAACTTAACCGAATACGTAGCAACAATAATAACGGAGTTTGCAATGGTACCGACTTAATTTGTCTATTAGGATAAAATTCAGATCTCTAACCACGCTAAAATATAATTAATGTTCAAAACACAGTATTTTCAAGAATTCTTCGTATGTAGAGGCAAAGATATACAGACACATGACACCAAAGGTGAAGACTGGAACATAACATTACGTAATACTGTCAGCTCTTAATTTTGTACCTCTGTGTCTGAGGTTCAAGGCTAGTGCTGTCAATGTTGTCTGTTGTCATCGTGTTTATTCTATACTGTATTCTGTCAATGTCGAATAGCAGGAAATTTTGTTGAAGAAAAAATAAGAAAAAGGCCGTTTTAAAGATGTCGGAATCGAAGCAAAGTAGACAATTTGTGAAAAAAGAATCTTCTACCGAAGGTATTTGAGAAATTAGGATAATATAGTGTTTATTTATTAGTTTTAATATATTTCCATTAACCTCTTTTCTATTTCTCACTTCATTGTGGTCAAGGATTGAAGTGGCAAAATTACGTCGATCCTATCAAAATTAATGATAATTATTCCGGATTAACAGTAGTTCTGTCAGCATTTTGAACAGTTCAAATTCCAATATCACTCATTGAATTGTTTCATTAACCTTCCATTTGTCAGCTGGACATAATGTAGACTTAAGAATGTCAAATATAAAAGATGAAATTTCTGTTGTAGAAGAAGATTATGAGGACACAATGAACAAACCACATGCCGTACCCATAGTGGTTGCAGATGTAGATCATTCATTCAAATTGGATGAGGAAGCTCTTAGAAAGGTTTTGATGAGAGACGAGTTGAAGGATCGCTATGTTGTAGTAATATCCGTAGCTGGTGCTTTTCGCCATGGAAAATCATTTCTGCTCGACTTCTTTTTAAGATACATGAGTGCTAAGGTATTATGTTTTATCTAAAATAATCATAGATTTATACTTTTCATGTGAAACCAGCTTCAGTATGTTCACAAAGAAATTTTGTATCAGAAAATACTTCTGACTCTGCTAATATCATATATAAATGATATAATAAATTATATTTATTGGTGAATACCAAAGAGCCATCGACCAAAGTCCTTCAGCCAGTGTACAATTTTTAAATATTTACAGTGATTTTTACATATGCTCACCTAATAGAATTGAAATTTATTAGACTTGTAAAAAAAGAGTCCATAATAAATTATGAGAGTAATTTGATGTTTTCCCAAATAGTTTTTTTCAGTATTATATTTGACAGAAATTCGTGTGAGACCCTTCACAGAGAAAATTTGTACAGATGCTTTCCATTCAATGGATTATCAGATGAAACAGCTCTCTTGGTTATATCTGTCTTGCACGGATGAGGAAAAATATTTTGAATTCGGTCTGTTGGGGATCACTCTATTTTCAGTAAGATCCGCTGCTGAACGAATGAGAAGCAGATTTCTTTGTGAGATATAAACAAATGTACGTTGTGGTATTTATTAAGAAGTAGTTAAGTAGTTGTTTTTCAGTGAGTATTTGTCATATCCCATTATGTAGGAACATTGTTTAAGCAGATGATGATATGTAATTTTTTCTTGGGATTGATAACTTTATTATTATTATCACAATACAATGTATTTATAATCATATTTTTTTGGTATGATACCAATTCGATTAGCCAAACGAAGCATGTAAACAAGAGAAGATCCAGATCAATATATATTTGAAGGGTAGTTAAATTCAAGTAACAAACGTGTCCATTGCACCAATAGGTAATGGTATCAAACGTTACATATATGAACAGTAAATACCACATAATCACACACACACACATGATCAAAGATTAGTTGAATAAGTCAATTGTTAATATTACATTTATCTATAGTGTAGAAATTTCTATCAATAAGATTGCAATCGTAATTTGAAAATTGAAATGAAAATTCATATCAAGCTTTGATAGAGAGAAGAACGATGAACAACTCAGTTGGAATAATATTGTGCTTGTAGATATTGGGAAAAAGAACATTTGAAGAGTTGTAGCTTGTTACTTTGTTTAATTTAATTGAGAAGCTTGTTATAGTCCAAGAGTCCTCTGTGAAATATAAAGTTCATTGTTCTTGCAAGGTTTGTTCGTAGGACAACCAAGTCATCTCTTCTTCTTGTATCGTATTTGTGAATCCCTAAAAAACTTTGGAAATTATTCTAATAGCATTGTTTTGTTTTATACTATAACTTCTTTCATTCTATAACTGGTCATTCCCAGGTAAACTTATTACTTGTATTTTGAATTTGAACTGACTATAACTCTTTCCTTCAGTATATTCTGAAACAAAATACGTCAGAGTGGATTGGATCAGAAGATGCTCCTTTGGAAGGATTTTCTTGGAAAGGGGGATCTGAGAGAGATACTACTGGTATCCTTATGTGGTCAGAAGTTTTTGTAACTGAACTTATCACTGGTGAAAAGGTAAGCAAAATAATCATAGTATAATCTGTTTTCTAACATATTGAAGTGAAACTAGATTTTATATATGTGATGGAATTGGCTGATATTTGATGAAAATCCGTAATGTATTAAAGTAACACTCAATGTGAAACATTTTACTAAACCGCAATACATGTTTCAATATGATAACAGTTTCTTCAGGCATATCCATATTAATTAAGTTCTACCTACTTTTTGTCTTATATAAATTAATAATTTGAATTGTATAACTTTTTGTACCTACTATATAGAGGGATAACTCCTCCTGAGTTAATATATAAACTAATTACCAATTCAAACATTAGGAAACCAATTTAACAAACAACATTTGAATGGACATGTAATTGAATAAACTGATCTGAATTTAAGTATCAACTAATGACAAATTTCAACATAAGAAAACAAATTTAATAAAGGGGAAGTATTCAATTTCATTTGATTATTCAGTAAATCCTCTGAATTATTCAATTTATTTATTTCTAATCATTTCAAAAAATTGACCAAGAGATGTTTGTCAAATGTGGAATTGGTATTCACATTCCCAGCTCATTTATTCTTTGGAGAAAGATTATCTCTGTTTGGCAAAAATAAAGTTGTGAGCAAGAACTAAAAGTTTACTTATATACTCCTAATCTCTCTGACACTGAAGTTTTGTCTTTATTTGTTTGAAGGTTTAGTAGTGTATTTCATTAGTTCGAACTTCGATTGTCTAATATGATATAAATTGTTGGGAAAGAAAGTTTTTGGCTTTCTACTACTCCATCTTCATATCATCATACCATACCATACCATCATCATAAACATATATGTATACCGGTGAGGATGACAGTGTTCCATGTAAGTGCAATTTGTTACCATTCATTTAAAGTAGAACCCATGTGAATGATGTCTGATTTTTATTCCACAACGAATGTTTGAAATACAAACTGAGTAGAGAAAAGTATCTTCTGTATAATTCAGTGTTCATATAGAAGTATTTGTTTCGAAAAAATTTTTTTCTTTCATGTAATTCAATGTTTATATGAAAGTAGCTGTTTCAGGAGGACTTTCTTCCTTTTGATTACTTTCTTCCTTTCTTTGGAAGATTCCCTCATCTTTTTTTGTATCAAGATGGAGTAGTAGAAAGCCCAAAACTTTATTCCCCAAAAACCATATTTTATGTTATACTAGTTGTTGCCCGCGGCTTCGCTTGCGTAGCTACACAATTTTTTATCAGTACAAAATTTTAGGTTTCCAACTTCAAAACTGACGAAATTCAATACAATCTTTAAAGCTCTATTTTCCCCCTTGGGAGTGGAAGTTCCTAATAACTCTCTTTTTTTGATGCGTTTTACGCTATACAAAGAACCTACCTGCATATTTCAAGATTCTGGGTACGGTTATACATTAATGTAAGAATACTATATTGAATGGCATCAGCAAAAAAATACTGAAAGGATTGAAATGAAATACATAGGTAAATCCTACTAATCTTACTCCTATTGATTATAAATGTTTGTGAGGGTGGATTAATGTAATCTATGTATTAACGTTTTTTTCTTTTTCACGCCTAAACAGCTTAACGGAACTGAATTTAAGTTGGTATATAGAACAGCTGGAAACAGCTAGTAATGAATAAGTGGTTACATATTGAGTAAGTGACACACTTATATTAATGTACAGATGAAGCTACTGAATACAGAATCTTCAAATATGCAGTTAGTTTCTTTGTATAGCGTAAATAAGCATCAAGAAAGGAAATCAGGAATTTTCTCCACCAAGGGGGAGAAATATGGGTTCAAAGATTGTGTTAAATTTCGTCCAGCCATTGTTGTGCTTTCGTGCGCTTTGAACGGGGTTCACCAGTTGACGATCGTTTTGATTCCGGAGTGAAGTGATGGATCCATGTTACATCCATTGTTATATATCGACGGAAATATTCCGGTTTCTTATGTGTAAGCAAGACAAACACTGCTCAGAATCATCAAGACCTTCTTGTTTTTTACCTTCAAGAAACAATGTAAAACAAGTACACGAAATTGTTTTCATCCATTGCTTTGAAAATAATAAAAGTGGTGTCACTCTTAGCACAATAACTCACAAACTAATCATAGAGTATCATGAAATTTCAACAGCTTTCTTTTGAAGATTAGTTCCAACTGAAAAAACCGGTACCTGCATTGAGTCTAGCGCCATCTATGTGTTAGGCTCGAGACTTTTTAGCCAAGGTAGTAAGTACATTCCTCGGCCAGAACTCCTTTTTAAATTCACTCAAACACAACGATTCGCTTTTCAGAGGCTCAGTAATGTTAGGTATAGATACGGAGAGTATTGTTTGATCTTAGTTGTTCAAGGCTTTGGTTGTATTATATCACTTTTTCCTCCTGTACAATAGTAATGTCCTTGCTCATGTTTGATAGTATCATCATGAATATTTTTATTTTTCACATACATCAAACAAACAACAAACCAAAGGAACGTGTGAGTCTCTTAAATTTTTTAAACACTGATTTTGATTCATTTCTATTGTACTGACACTTATTTGATGGCATAAATGCCAGCGAAGCCGCGGGTAGAAGCTAGTAGTTTATAAAAAAAAACATATGTCTGAAATTAGAATTAATCTATTCACAAAAAGAAAATAGGTAATTTTGTAGTGATAAAGCGTGGGATGCTTTGAATTATATTTTTATCATGGCTCCAATATGGCAAACAGCTCCTAACCAAGTATTTATAATAATGGATAGCTAGCCCCCCACGCTTTTTAACAACAAAATTAATTTTTTTGCAAATAGATTTATTCTGATTTCAGGCTCTCACACAAAGAGTGATGAATGATTTAATCCTGGCGATCCAGATCGGGATAATGAGATGAACTTATGAAATTATTATATTGTCACCGATTATTGATAAGTGTACAATATTTAAAATAAATCTGTCCATTTAAAGTTAGTCAAAATCGAGTCCAAAGGAGTCGGTTACAAACAAACATCCAAGTGAAGCGTGTTAAATGAATTCTTCAGTTAATTTGCTCTTCATGAAAAGTTTTTAAATAAACTAGAATGCTATGGGATACGAGGAAATATTCCGAAAATCTTAGAAAGTTATTTATCAGATCGCGAACAAAAAGTTGACTTAGATGATACTCTCAGTTATTCTATGACTGTTACATAAGGCGTACCTCAAGGAAAAGTACTGGGTCCTCTTCTATTTAGAATCTATATGAACAGCATTTCACACCTTGATACCAAGGGATACCAGGGATATGCAATATTATATGAATCTGATACTTGGGCAAATTCAAAAACAAAAGCTGAAACTGATTTTAGTAAAATAGATACGTGGTTTAGGTATAACCAATTAACTCTGAATTTAAATAAAACAAAGTACTCATCATTTACTTCTTATTACAATCACTTACCCAATATGGGTTCATAACGATTAGGAAATAACCCAGAAATTCCATCAAATATTTGAAAATATTATACTATGCTCTGATACAGTCACATATATCTTACGGAAAATTATCCTTGGAAGAAAATCTACATATTCATTTAAAGAGGCCAATTTATTTGACGTAAGGAAGGCTTACTGCATCAACTTATTAGTTAATGTGATGATAAAATACAACTTGAATCTGTTGATTACAATAATTATAGTACCAAGAACTAATAAAACAAGATACCTAGATCAGAAAAAACAATTGGACAACGATGTTCAAATTACCTGGAACGTCGCCTACATAATATGCTACCAGAGTATATTAAAAAAATAAATAGTTCTATTATGTAAAAAAAACTCATAAAAATTCGAATTATCTGTTCCGAAACGACATTGTTTCATGATTTTGTGAACCAAACTTTCAAAAAGTAATTATAGTTAAAACTCCAACCGTTTGTATATATAGGATGCATACACACAAGGCTGATAACAAACAAAATATGAGACAATACCTGAATATGACAAAACCCAAATATCACTTTCACCCTGAATATGATATATCTACCTTTATTATTACAAACACACCTACTGCAGTCACCCTAAATATGGCATTTACTACAAGAATCGAAAAGAGGAAAATAATAAAATAATATTTATGTGCTTCATGACATATATACTACTTTTTTATCATTCTATACTAAAGTGTTATACGTTTTAGTTTTGAGTTTGAAATCACATATAAGCGATAGTTTTATACTAAAACTTCGTGATTTTTTCCTGTTTATTCACTTACAATATATTGTAACGAATTAAAGAATTCACTGTCTTAAACTAATTTATTTTAACAATATTTCACTGATACAACTATTTATATTCACCACTTAGCAATAAGTAATT
>WOGP01009694.1:0-10626 GCA_015342065.1 Leptinotarsa undecemlineata | reverse complement strand
GGAGATCATAATGAAAAGAAAAATAAAAATTTCTATGTTTTTTACCACTTTTAATTGTAACTAACGTTACTGCAGTTTAGTCCTATATGGACATTATCAAACTTACACAATAAACTAACCTAAACAATAAACTTACACAATAAACTAAGTTTATTGTGTAAGTTTGAAAATGTCCATATAGGACGAAATTTTTGTAATGTTAGTTACAATTAAAAGTGGTACAAACATAGAAATTTTTTTTTCTTTTTTCATTATATTCGATAAGAGTCATACAAATCCATATATAACTACCGAATTTTGCAAACTCCTTGATACATGCCTGAAACAACATTTCTTCAAATATAATAATAATTTTTATTTGCAAAACTGAGGTCTCCCTATGGGCTCACCATTAAGTCCCATTCTAGCAGACATTTTCATGGACACACTAGAAAATACCCGCATCCTTAATAACCCCATTTCCCAGAAACATAATGTGTTTTGGTTCAGACATGTTGATGACGCACTGGTTGGTGTTGACGATTCAAACAGACAAATTAATCAATTTTTAAACTTTCTCAATAGTCTGCGCAACAAAAATAAGTTCCCAGTGGAAATCGAACAAAACAAGGAGCTCAACTTCTTAAGTTTGAATACTTCAAGAGTCAATAATGGTTTTCAATTCAATATCTACCGAAAAAACACGTTCACAGACTTTATAATTCCCTGTTCACTTTCAGTTCAGTCTCACATAAGTTATCCGCGTTTAGGTCGATAGTACAGAGAGCTTTCGCAATCCCTTTACCTGAAAAGAATTTCCAAGATGAACTGAAATTAATTAAGCAAATTGCAGTATACAATCAGGTTTCGATTTCCCTGATAGAAAAGATAATATTAGGTTAAACTCACAAAACACTTATGAGTAAATTATACCCAAACTGCCGAAAACACAATATAGTCAAGTATAGTAGCATCAACTATCCAGGTAAACTTTTAGAAAATATTCAAAAGTATTTCTGTAAATACAAAATGTCAACAGCTTTCATAAATAATAATAATTTAGGTAGAACCCTGTTTAATTCAAAACCCAAACGGGATATAATGAAAAAATCAGGTATATCTAGAATAGAGTGTGGCGAATGCTCTGCAGTATATATAGTCCAAACCGGTAGACATTTTAACATAAGGCTGCGTGAACACGTCCGTTTGGACAAAAAATCTACAATGTACTAACATCTTCAAAGATCAAATCAAAGATAACCTCAAAATCCTTCAAATTTGTAACATATTTCAGTGTTGAATTTTAAAGTTGGCATCCTGGTTCGCCCAACTACCTAACTTTCAAATACCTGTCCTAACATCTTACCTGAAAACTCCGGATCCCGATTTTTCAAACTTCACATTTCAGTTTTATACTTGATGATGGGTTCAAACCCGAAACCAGTCGTATAAATAATATCAACTAGTGGTAATAAGGCAACAGTGTTTTTATTCATTTCATTAAAATGCAATGTCCATCTCAATATATTACACATAATAAATTATATTGTGCATTTCATTTGTATTCATGAATTGAATATTTTTGACCTCTTTCATCAAAGTAGTAGTGCTAACTTGTATCACTTTTTCACAAAAATGACAAATATATATAGAATGAAAATGATCTACTGCAAAATTATCAAGTCGTATCTTCTATTGAATCTGTAATTTGTGAACCGTAAACACTAACGTTCATAAAACCAATAAGAAGAAAGTAGCGACTTTGTTTCTGAAAATAACTTGAATATTATTTTGTCACTGTTTAACCTCAAGCATATCAATATGAAGAAGAAGCAAAAGTCAAGAAACCGTAATTATTGAAAAAATAATATATTAAAACAAAAATTCATTTAATTAACAAAGAAACTAGTGTGAATTTTTTTCATTATATTTTATCACTTTCAGATATGGAATTCGAAAACTCTGATTTTCAAAAATACAATGACTATTGAGACTCCTCCAGTTACATAATTATCTCAACTAAACATTTAACCAATTTTAATGACAAGTGACGTGAATACCAAGTAATATTTTCTCCAGAACTTTCAAAATTGTTCACAGATATCGATCCACATCCAATCTACAATTAACCGTACAATATAACAAACAGTTAATGATTACAAAAATGAATACGTACTTTGTGGTATCCAAAACAGCAGCATCCTGCAATTTTTCGTTTTCTCTGGCGCATGTGTGACTATTTTTCTTTCCTTTTGCTTCATGTGTTCTCCAATCTGATAAATTTTTAACTGCTTTGTCAACTGCTGCTTCGGATTGCTTTCTGATCCTAGAAAAAAAATAAAGGAAAAATAATAGGAGGTGCTATTTTGAAACACGTAAAAATTGAAACTATTGATATTCTCACACTATGAATTTTATTCAAAACACATTTCACCACACCGTGGCTTCTTCAGTTGAACTGGTACTTCAAACCATTCGATAATGTTTTTTATACAACAGTTTTCATAAAAATTGATATTTGGTAAACATGATTTCAATAAAAAATGCTCAAAATGGTTTTTAGAATGTTGAAGTATTCTCTCTTAAAATCTACATGTTTTAGCTAGAATTAATTATTATTAAGTTCAATTTTTTGTTGTATAAAATACATTGAAACATTAGTTATGATTATTACAACTGTTTTTCTTCTAGAATTATTCTTCATCTAGAATTATTCAGTATTAACTGATTACATTCTGTAATTAATGTTGTATGAAACGTATTTTAGAATAGTTTGAAGTTTATAGTGTAAAAATTGATTACTTATCATGGATTATAACATCAAAATATATATGAGGATAATTAATTATAAATTCGTTTTGTGGTACATAAAAAAACACGATTAATTAACTGAAAGATAATTACTTTTACTTTCATTAATAATTTTCAGAATGGTAGATATTACTCTCGTTTACTGTTTATTAATTACCATGACGATATCAACAAATTTAAAAACTAACATGCCGTCACTGAGTAAAACTTTTGGAGTCTGAGAACGATTTCTTTCTTTCTCAAATTAGATATTTCAAAGAAAGAAAAAATGAACAATGAAATGCATTAAAGTCACATTTACTTTTCAATTTTTCATCCCAAACTGTGTAAAACAAATTATGTTTTTAAAAAAATCTGGTGAAAATTTGTTTTTCTGCTAACCAGCTGTTACTGAATTGAATTGAAACTGTATTCACTCAAACTCGTTTTCAAAAAAAGACTTCATTCAACAAAACACCATTCCCACATACCACAACTGTTATGAAACTTACTGCTATAGTCTACTCTGAGATAAGCTATAACCTGTGGTTCAATTAGATAATTAATTCACCAGTGAAAATATGTCAATACATTGATGATTAATACATAGTAATTATATATATCACGAGATAATGTATGCTCATCTGGTACAAACTGTAAGAAGGAGACTAAAATAAGTTTAATTAATTTTTTCATTCTGGAGATTGCTCAATGTTCTTTTATGCGTGTTTTAAAAATTATTCCAATTTGACATATGTGAAACATAGGACTTGAACTGAACGACAATTTATGAACTAATGAAGCAAACTAGTGAAGCAAACCCTTGTCTGTATTATTTTTAAACTGCCGGCTCAAGTTGTTATTGGTTTCATTTTGAAAAATAAACAAAATTCATAATAGGTTGGCCCAAATGAGTTACCGTTCCTTACGCGTCCTCCTTGTCTCTTAGAACCGGAACATATCGTTTATAGCTTGAACGCACACGTTTTTTGGCAGTTAGGAATTTACTAGATTGAAAACATGACATAAATTTTCAAAAGATGTGTCTATCTTTGAATTCTAAGATATTGGTTTCTACCTTTTTGACACTAAATTTTTCATTCATGGGGACTGCATAGGTGAATACATAGCGATTTCAAAGTTATAAAAAAAAATCAAAAAAAATATATTATTTCAAAAATGCCAGTAATATCTTCGGAAATAAAGTTTCACACTCAGAAAGTGGTTACTTGGTAAAACAAACATATAGTGTTCTACACTGCAGTTTCAAACTTCGCCTCTTGATTGTTATATTCTATTTCACCCAATAAAGCCCATTATTATCATTATTTTCTTCACCGTAGTGTGTGCTGGTCAGGCCCTATCCCCTGAAGCTCCGATACATTCGGGAAGGTGGGCTAGCATAATCAACCAACTGTCACTCCCCACACCGTAGGATACGTGATCATTGGATCCAAGAATCATGTGCCCTGAGCAAGCGCAGTGAGCCAAGAATGACAATTATCTGTATCTGTCCGGCTAAGATTTATGCCTTACTGCGGCAAGTCGGTATGATTTGAAGATTTGAGAGTAGAGAGGGCATCTATCCATCAAGTACTCCAATAATCAGAACAATCATCTTGACGGAGTGATCTGGATAGAGTCTGCGGATTTCGAAGAGAAAATCTCGATATTTTATCCGTTTTTCCTCCTCAAATGGACAAATGTCGTTTTGCTCTCTTAGGGCCGCGTTATGTCGATGAATATAGACCGAGACCGCATATGCTGGACATGCTGATAGCAAGTGCATTAGGGTATCGGGTGCCTCGCGGCAGGCCCTGCACCTTGTATCAGACACCTCTATACCCATTACGCGACTGCGGTAGACTAAGGTGTTGAAAACACCATCCTGACAAGCCAAGATGAATCCCTCAGTTTCCGACTTCAGCCCACTTGACCTTAGGAAACAAAAGTATGGCGCTTTGATAATCCAAAGTTTCTAATGTTATTGAAAAAGACCCCATGCATTGGCTTATTCTTGTGTTTCCGCAGAAGTGAGGTGATCTCTGCGGATTTTACATGAGCTTTTTGCCGAACGGGTTCCAACTCGGTGAAGAGTTGTGGTCACCTCGTTCAGTGTCGAAAACTAAACCAAGTTCATCAGCTGTTCGGAGACAGAAATGCTCCAATTCCTGCTCTCTCATGGCAACGGACCATGCAGAGAAGGGCATCCGAACTTCTGATGACTCTACAGGCCATAGCCAGTACCATTCTGTCATGTAGGCACTCCAAACTCAAAAGTCCACGGTCTTCCTGTTGTCGCGGGAAGTACAACCGTGTAACAGACAATTTGGGATGCAGACTTCTATAGAGATGCATAATTTTTCTGGTCTTTTCATACGTTAAAAGGTGAGACCTCGTTTATCCTCAATGGCGCGACAGCTAGTTAACGGAAAAATAGATTAAATAGAACAGCATAGTATTATTTCTTCAGGTAATGAACTCTGATGTGAAAAAAAAATTATTTATAGTGACACTTGGTATTTTCAATTACCATAATTGCATCCATCAAAGTGCTATTTTGTGTACCAGACTCCTAACCTATTACCTCTCCCTTTCTGAAGTAAATTACATTTACAACTTTTCATTAGTCGCTATTAAAAAAATAAATACTTAAATGTATAGTCGAAACACGAAAAGTAATTTTATTATTTCAACAGATCTATTACACTGAATAACGTTATAAAGATTATACGACATATTAATGTTGAATTTAATGAGATGCTGGTGTTGACTTTTTAATTGTCCATTTTTACTGGAAAATTAAAAATAATTCAACGCTAATTACTTGCCTATGCTGGCTTTCGGTAAGCGTCCTCAGTGGCTTGGCAGTTTCTTCTAGCAGGGCTAACCCTAGAAGTCGATGACCTTCAGCTCTGCTTTCCAGTTCCAAAGCGACCGATTTCCAGGCCTCATTGAGGCCTCCAACACCCTCTCGACAGGCTCTAGATAGTTTTACGCTGAGTTTGGATAAGTTTTTGGCATATTGAGTTTCAGCTTCAGCTCTGAAACAATAAATACAAAATATGTTGGGTTGAGACAGCAAATGTTGATGATGATCCTTCCTATCAGATGTGTAGTAACTTGATTTGAATAGTTTGAATAATTTTAAATGTTGCTGGATGGAGCTTCGATGTTTATTAAACTGCTAATGTTTGTATGATATTGTTAACTTATTATCAGTTAATTGTGATGCACTGTTTGGAACCTTTGGTGTAGTAATGAATATTACTGGAGATCTATCCCAACATCAAACCGTTATTTTTAATCTGTATTGATTATTCTGCTCCGTTCACTGGAATAAGTCAGGTATAGAATTGGCACGTCAAAAATAGTGATGCAGCTCTAATGTTTGGATTTATTATACGCCAGAGATACAAGTTCTACTTTTCTCCAATCTGAAGGTTAGTTGGTATTGAAAAACCCAGCCCAGTAGTTTGAAATAACTTCTAGTATTTCTTCATATCAACAGAATACATTCATCTTCATTATGTTTTCAAAAAAAAAATCTGGAGGTTCAGAATGGCGATGCATATTTTTCGAAATAATATGTTGACTACAATGCTGTCTTACCTTTCTTGGAGAATAGTCGATAACTCTTTACAGAAATCTCCTCCTTGCTTTACATATCGTCTGAGGTCCTCGAATCCATTTTGACCCTGTAACAAAAAAATCATTACTATAGTTTGTGAGATTGTGGTAGATTTCACAGTTGTATGAATTTAAGCAACATCTATTCTATGTTAATGTTAGGTTAGGTTAGGTCCAAAGTGAGTGGGTCTATTCGATCCTCCACTGCAACCTGCAAGGGTTTATTGTAGCTCACACTTTTTCACATTCGACCAAATGAACCCAGCTTCTTAACGAAGCCGATTAGTTTGTATGTTGAGTGGTCTTTCAGGTCAGATGGTAAGAGTACGACTCTGCAGAACTCTAAAAACTATGTTCGGTCCCCAGCTGGGCAGGCACAAAGTATGTGCCTGCTGTTTCGTCATTTTTCGAACAAAAACCTTCCAACAGTCCTTCCACTGCCTTCCAACAGTCCGAGTCTCTGCATGTGATTATTCAAATGACAGTAACCTGTAAGAAGGCTTGCTACACATCGCAGTAGTCCAACAACTATTTGGTATAAAGCTGCGAAGAGTGAATAAATGCCTTGGAGTGAGCCAATCCTGGAAGATTAAGCCAGAAGTCCGTAAATCTTCTTGCTTTCCAGGTGATCAATCTTTGTTTGGCAAAGCCTAAAGCGATGCCAATGACAGGTTCCAGTCCGATGAAGCTGCTTGCAGCACCCTACTTTGAAAGTGAGTCAGCCGCCTTATTGCGTTCCTATGTTGATGTTACTGGATGATACTAGAGCCCAGAAGCATTGTATTCATGACCCTTTTCCTTTAAGCACTGTTTCGAGCTGTTGTCATAGATCTCGTCTAGTACCAGACGGGATCAAAAATACAACGTTTCAACTCAGTATGTTTCAAAAAGAAGAGTAACACGGAATAATGACTATATTACGGTCTGTTACTAACCCAAACTTTTTTAATCACCTCTCTGCTATTACATATTTATTTTTATTTTCTTTTCGAAGTGAACGGTATCGAGTACTTCTCACTATCAAGTAGTCTCTATTTCTCGGTAGGATATAATAATAAATCCCGGAGTTACCTGGGGAGCCTCATTGTCATTCGCAGTTCCGGTAGTCATGTAAAGTGACAAAGTAAGTGCACCTTAAGGTGTGTGTTGATTGAAATGATGATTGTTATCGATGCGAGATTTCTTAAACTTCAAGGAACATTTCATCAACTATCAGAATTACATTTACAAGCTGATATGGATCCTTCGAATAGAGAAATGACAAACATTTTACTGCAGTTCTTAACAGATATTGAAGGCGTGGTACTTCGGAATGATTTTTCAAAAAATAGAAAGCTTTGTATCCCAATGTACATATCTATACAACATGAGATTTTGTAAGGTTTCATCTTATAAGTAGCAATAAAAATTTCCAACTACATTCGATAACACCGTATTGCTTTCTCGATTTCAGAATAAGTTGGTTTTAATAATATCTTTGCATTTCTCCATAATATATAGAATTATTTGGTATACAGCTGATGATAGAAAAGAAATAATAAAGGAATAATTCTATTCAAAAAACCCTTTCAAAAAAATGTAGTTAGGTATTTCAATTATTTTTCCCAAATCAAACATTTTCACTAATATCCAGACGATTATTTTCTCGTTTTCAACTAATAAAGTTGAGAGGCCAAGTGAATAGAAATAGAGCACATATAGCTTCAAAAATTTCTGGTAGAGCAGTTGTCGATTTTAGATTGGTCAAACCACCAACGCCGACATATTAACTTGGCAAGTTGACTTGGGTGTCACACCAGTAAGTGGTTCCACTTATGTCTCGCTTGCGTTTACGCAGTTATTTTTATCAAGTACTGTTTTTGGTTTTTCACATATGACATGCTCCAGGTTTCAATCTGTTGGGCATCGTCAGTACCGGGTAGGAGATAGTCGATTGAAGACAAAATGACTTGATTTCCGTTTGATAACCGTGTATCTATTAATAAATATTATTGTGTAGTGAATGTCCCTTCACTAGTACTAGTGTAATGATGGTGATGTAATGACCCCATATTCATACTTTTATTATTCATTTCATTTTTAGTGTTTCAGTATTAGGTATTATTTCCTTGAATTTGATATATAGTTATTATACATCAGCTGTTGGCGAAGTTTGTAAATATTTTTTAATTATGAATTTATAATAAATTTCAATCTTGGAGCCTTATTGCTGATTTTCTTTGTCTATTTTTCCACCTCCTTTCTCCATTCGACTGGTGCCTCAAGGCTTACTTTTTATCTATTCTGATTCACCAATGCTTCTAGCAAGGATAGTTGAACCTGCGACCAGTCTTCTTCTATTACGTCAGAAATTGTTGTTTTTGATATCTTCTTCATCTTCTAACTTTTCTACTAATGTCTTATTTTGGATGCCTCATTTGGTATGTTTTCCTTTAACCATGATAATAATAACAATTTTCACACTTTTCACACTGATAAAATATCATGGGTTGATTATTCTTAGTTTCTCATTAGTAGAAATATCAAAATTCACCAATTTTTCAAAATCTACTAATCCTTGATAGATTTTTGAAATTCTCAATAAATAACTTCAATGATTTCGAAAGTCAATGACATCCTATTGTGACTTATCAAATTCACATTAACGGGTGTCGTAAAAGTACGAGTATATATTATAGCAAAATCCACTTGAGATTGCAGAAACTACAAACTCCATCGTAATTGTGATAATTCAATGAATGTTAGTCATGTCGTGAATTATTCTCTGTTAGTCATCTCGATTTCAATGCATATACTCCTTGAGATTTGATAAAATTTTATTGACTTTACTCCAGAGGTTAACAAACCTGAACATGTTAACCTTTCCAATTTAGCAATTTTTCAAAAGCGAAAGTTCAATATAGACTCAACGAGTGTCATCCTTGGCATAAATGATTAATCGAGAAATACAGTACATATTCCATGATATTTCTGGTACGACATTTTTATCGGAACCCCCATTTCATGTTATTACTTAAATTGATTGAATTGAAAACGTAGGTTACTTTCACAATTCGATAATAAATATCCTCAGTTTATCACATTTTCACTTGACAATTCACAAAACCGCAACACGTAATAATTATTGAAATTAATGTGATATGTAAGGAACAACTATGTAGAAATTAAGTTAGTATTTTCTGTTTCGGAAACATTTCAAATATCAACATCTCATATGATCGGCAATCAAACATGGGATCACCAATCTTAATTTCCACTTCTCCTATGGCAGGTTTCATTCAGGTGTCAATCTTCAAACCACCTGGCAAGTGGACTGTATTTGTTGGTAAGTGGCTGCACAGTGTTGATTTAACGAACAGCGAAAGGTTTTGTGTAAATAGTGAAAACAAGGCCGTATCGAGTACGGAGTGCACCGAATTCGATCGAAAGCTACACATGGTGTCAGTGAATAAGTGCGATAAATTTTGAGGGTGAATCTGCATGAAGCAATAATGACAGTTTTGTATACAGTGCATTTCTTTAATGCCCCCCCTCCTTTTATTTTTTGAACGAGTCAACTCAAAAATTTGGAATTTGAGATAATGAAATCAATGCAAGAATACTTTATTTTGAAGTGAAATTGACAGATGAAACTTCCATGATGGCAACTGGGCGCCATCTTCACAACCCTAGAATATAATGTCAATATCTTCAACTACTACTAACTAACTAACGTTTGGGCAGGAATATTGGGAACCCATATTGTAGGACCTCTATTTATTGATCAAAATTCAACAGGGGAACTGCATTTGAATATGCTGGAAACTACTATTCATTCTCTCATCACTGAAATCGTCGAAGCGAATCCTAATGAATTCGATATAGATATTGTATTCCAACAAGATGGAGCACCAGTACATTACTCCAGACAAGTAAGAAACTATTTGGATAGGTATTACATTTCCTGGCCGTTGCATTGGCCATCAAGGTCCTTCAGAATGGTCAGCCCACCCGCCAGATTTGACACCTTTGGACTTTTTATCGGGCTACTTGAAGCAAAAGGTGCAAGAAATTGAACCAGCTTCAATATTGGATATACGGCAGAGAATAATCAATATTTGTAGAGATATTGACGTACTGTGTTCGAATATGTTCGGCGTGAAATATCAGATAGGCTATTCATAGGTTAAGAAGTTCAAGGCAACCATTTCGAGCATCTTCTGAACTAACCTCAAGCTTATTACCTCA
>WOGP01009693.1:0-10626 GCA_015342065.1 Leptinotarsa undecemlineata | reverse complement strand
CATTTTTGGAGTTGCATTTTTCACCTCTTACAACCATGGGGTAAACCAAATAAATTACTTGCTAAGTGTCTTTTGGTGTCTGCTTTTATTTTTATCCCCTTTTCATAATTATACAAGTATGTTCTGTTAGAACTTGAATTATTGCCGTTTTTACTATAATTTCATGATTTGCACTCTGGAGAATAATAAATGTTCAGTTTTTACTATATACTATTTCACTACGTTTGTATATTTCGATTGCTAGTCATTTTGAACGTCTTTTACTGTTTTTCATCAATAATAATGATAATATATTTTCTGATAATTCTAGTGGTGAATACAATCGCAGGAAAGTAACCCAGACTCAGCGGTATCGCAAAGGTGCAGGCTACCTTTGCGATACTGCTGAGTTGTATGTTACTTTCTAACTCAATAAGTAAGTCAATCGTAATCCTACCCGACCGCCTTTAAGTTATGTTTTTACTTGTTTATTGCTATGTACCCGATACCTATTATGGATATAAGATAAATAAAATAACTTTTGTCTGATTTCTACAAAGTTTTTATTTATTAGGATCCGTTTCGGATAGACCACTTTCAAGTAATCTTGTTTTGGATTTTGTCTCCTTTCTAAGCATATCCTTCATTTTAATCGGATAAAATTCATTTCTCAAATACTCAGTAAACATATTTCCTACTGAGAAAAACCTATGGATGGGTCACGTGGCCTGAAGGTTTGCGTCATATCTTAATCGGTTGTGACAGCAACGGCTCACAAATATCATGGAGTTGTTTGCTGCTGTTTTCCATTTATTGGTCTGAAAAATTTATAACAAACAAATCAAAACAAAATACCAAATGAATTTTGAGTATGCAATGAATAAAATTATTGAAAGCATCCTCCATGATTTCTTCCTCCAAACAATTTACCAATGAAATATCGACTATTAGAGCTATCGAATGGTATAGCTATAGCAGTATCAGTATCTCCATAGTACTGCTTTAGCAAAATCGGTTGGAAGAGTTATAGTATAGTATCGGCTGTACAGCACTAGTTATATATAATAAAGTTTTGGATAGCAATATCGGCTGCGTCACAGCTGCAGTGGTATCAAATGAAGTAGAGCTATAGCTAGCTATGGTAGAGCTATAGTAGTATCGGCAAAAAACCACCACGCTTCATAATGCACCTTAATCACGTAGTATGCAGCGCGATTTCCTGAATTACTGTTCTCTATAGCAACAAATATGAAAATTGATTATATTTTGTTGTAGGTCTACATACAAACCAATAGCAAGCAGCTTTGTTATTTATGAGAGTGACCTTCACCAAATTGAGAGTAAGAACTTCATGAAAGAATAAAACTATCAAACAGTGAGAACTGTATTTTTCCAACAAAAATAAAATTGAAATGTTTATCATCCTACGAACTGCATATCTCAAGATGCAAAGATTAACGAGGTCTTACCTTCCAACGTGCGATTGCTAAAATATTCTAATAACTATAATTTCTTCAAAAAAATTGGGTAAACACATTTCTTGCCTGATCCAAAAGTATCTGATGATGCAATATACCGCTCGCCTATTTACCAAAACCACTCTTCTACAACTCAACTGTTAGGTAAATCGTAAGAATTATGGAACAAGGTGATATGAAGGGAGCCTCAGCCCTCTTCTGGGCAAACTAAACCGAAACATGCACATCCGATTTTGACATAAATATAACCAACTTCATGCAATCTCGATTCCTTATCTCCGAAGTGCTTGTTGGTATTCGGCTGGAAACGGGTCAGTGGAACGGGACGAGGGTTCGAAACGCTGTTTAAAGGTCAGCGGGTAAATGTCTTCATGCGGTATTTTCGTTTTGTAACAAGTAATTTGCGAATTCATACATGCTGTACTTTATCGTATGGAGTATAGGAAAGGAATAACGATTTTATGCGCTGTAGCATTTGAACAGACGGTAGGAAGAAGCAGAAACGTCCTAGGCCATATCTTGAGAACTTAGGATTCTTTGAAAAATTAATGATAATGAATAAGTCATGGAATCTCTGGCACATTCATACAATAAGATTTCTAGTTACTGGAAATTCAACAGGTTTGATTTCAAAAAATATAACTTTATTGAAAAAAAAAATTTCAAACTACATTCTCAGTTGGTGCAATCGCCGTCCCTTCATGGGTCTCTTCAATCTTGGGAACAAAAAAGTCACAGGGGGACAAATCTGATGAATATTGTGGCTGAGGCATGATTCAGGTGCAGCTTTTGGCCAAAAAATTAGGAACAAGGAATGCCGAGTGAGCAGGTGAATTATTGTGATGCAAAAAACATAAATTGTTTTTCCACAACACCGGACGTTTTCTTCCTATTGCTTCGCACAAACAGCGAAAAAACTTCAAAATAATACTCTTTATTGATCATACCACTATGTGGTAAAAACATTCTCTTCACTTTCTCAACATTTTCGTCGGTGATCGCGTCACCATTGAGATCATCTCGACCTTCCGTGACTAGCTTGTAACACTTATGAATATTTTACTTACTCGGAGTACAATCACCATATGCCACTAACATCTATTGATATGTTATAAGCAGACTTCTCCAAACTTTTTGAGAATGTGGGCAGTAAGGAAATTTGTCTGTAATTATCTATCATAAGGGGGTCACCTTTTTTGAACAATGGAAATACAACAACAGTTTTTGTTACAGTTGGAAATTTTCCCAACTGGTAATGATAAATCAATCAAGTGTGTAAGTGGAGACCACAATATTTATAATATCATTTTCTGATAAATATGGTAAAAAGACACTATTTATTTGACTTGATAAATAACTGTTTACGATTTTATCGTTTCCAAAAACATTTGCAATCATAGCAGTACCAGCATTTGCAAAATGCTTTGCAAAAGTATCTGCTATAACCTGTTCATTAGTAATCACCAATTTTCTTTCCTGCAAGCACATTTCTGAATTATCTCTTGTTGTCTTACCTTTTATACTATTTATTATTCTCCAAGTTTCTTGTATTTTATTTGTAACCTTATTGATTTTATTAGTATAGAAAGCACATTTCGCATCTTTTATTTTGGATTTATATTCTCTTTTTTTATCTCGTTTCCGAAACTCATCACTAGCAAATGCAAATCTGAATGTTCTCGCCCCATAGATAAAATGTCATTTGAGATCCACAAATTTGCTGATACAGTTATTTGTTTGATATTTGTGAGAAAGCTGGCCTCAAAACACCATTTGATATTTTCAAAAAATTCACGGTATCAATCGTCCAGGTATGAGAGTAAATAAAGTTTCGACAAATCTATCTTGTTAACTAGAAATTTAAACTCATTTAAACTTAAATGTTTCATATTGCGTATTTTCATAGTATAAATAGTGTAAATTTTTCCGCGAATAATCCAGTTTCTGATTTAGCATAAAATAATGACCACAATGAACACCCAAGTTGAAATCAATTATTTCGCTGCTATAAACATCAGATGAAAAGTTAGTTATCAGGACATCTATGATACCAACATACAAGCTTCCTTTTTTGTCCCTAAATTTACGGGTAGTAGCATTTGTTGTCATAGTAAGGTCAAAATAAGCCAAGATATCATAGAGGGACTTGGTGTCAGAAGAATTCCTTTTATCATAATGTATATTAACATCCCCACATGAAACAATGTATGACTTTTTGAAATATAATAATTTGAGTGTGTGCATTAAACGATCCTTGAAGAAGTTTAAGTAACCACTTCCTGGTCTGTATATATTGAGAACAAATACTTATTTGTCACCATACTCTAAACTAATTGCACACATTTCAATATGACATTCAACAGAAAGATTTACAATTTCTTTGATTTCTGTCATTTTATAATTCTCATTTTCAAAAATGGAAGAACCTCCATGAATGTGATTTTTACGAGAAAAATGTGATCCTAATAAAAAACCTTAAAAATGTAATAACTCCAAATCTGAGTTCTGAAACAAATGTTCGCTTATGCATGCTATGTCTACTTGATAATGTTACAACAGTACTTCGATTTCAGCCAACTTATTAGAGAGACCTTGTATATTAACACTAAACAAGAATATATTTGAATCAGTTTTACCACCCAAATTATTAGGCAATTGTTTGTTATATGAATTTAATACTGAGCAGTATGCAATGTTCGTATTTGAGGACATGTCTCGAGTTTGAGGCACTGACCTTTCCTCTATGTATTTGGTATCCTTGTTTGCCTCAGGGTAAAAAACTTCTGGATGTATGCTCCATGGGGCCAAATTTCTGAGTTATAGCCTTTTCAAAATTTTGTTGATAAATACTCAGTTTGAAAGAACTGTATTTGTCTGGGTATTTTGAATTTAAGGAAACAACACTTGCTTCAGGAAAATGAGGTCTTATAATCTCCTTTAGAACATCTGGGGTCATATCAGGATCCACGCGAAATATATGGAGGTCTACAAACTTTGGCACTCCCTTGATCGCTTTTCCTTGAATTAATATATCATTGTTTCTTCCAACAACTCATAAAAGTATTTGTTTGGAAAGAATCTTTCTTTCGTGTAATTCAATGTTTATATGAAAGTAACTGTTTCAGGGGGGCTTTTTCCTCCAGTTTGTATCTGAAAGTTACTTCTTTGCATGATCCACACATTGTATAGAGTTACTTCAAAGTTGATTGCTTCCTTCGTTTCTTTGGAAGATTCCCACATTTTTTTGTATCAAAATTGAGTAGTAGAAAGCCAGAAACTTCCTTTCCCTAAAATTAGTCACTCCTAAAAATATAACCCTTTCAATTTAGAATTTTATCAGTTTGGACTTCCATTGTCTAATATGATATAATATGATTTGACATCTCTGGAACAAATAAAATCAAAAATTAAAATGAATAGCTGAAAATAACAATTCTATTAAGCAATAAAACATGAAATTAAATTACAATAAAACAAAAATAAGCAAAAAATTAAAAAATGAACAATAAAAAATGAAATAAATAATAAAAAAAAGTCAAACCCAGTTACTTCATGACGTTTTGATTGTAAGTGTCCACAATCGTCTTCGGGTGACGACTGGATTTCTCCTCCAAGAGATGACTATTTATAGATCATTCGGGCCCTTTCACACATCGCCTCTTTAATCTCTCCATTTCACTGGTTTAGCGGGAGTTGATTGTTTTTCACTTGATTAAAGGTTTCCATATGTTGGGTATTTCTACGCTAGCTTGGCTGAATGGATACGTCATGAAGTAACATGGTTTGAAATCTTTTTTAATTATTTATTTCATTTTTAACTGTTCAATTTTTAATTTTTTGCTAATTCTTATTTTATTGTAATTTCATTTCACGTTTTATTGCTTAATATAATTGTAATTTTCAGCTGTTCATTTATTTTTTATTTTATTTTTTCTTTCAGAGATTTCAAATCATATATCGTATTAGACAATGGAAGTCCGAACTACTAAAACTCACCATGAAACATTGTCAACAACTTTCAAACAAACTTTAATTTTGCTGAAAGAAAACATCATACTAAGGAATTTTCCTAAATAAATTCAATTTTTGTTTTGTGTTTCACCAATACTTGTATAATTAGTTGAATGTTGCTTAGCAAAATTTGGTTTATAGTAATGAATGAATAATATTGACAAAGTTTGAATAATACTGTGACAAATTATAAAATCACATTGTAGTATTCCAAAGCAACAAATTTTCTTTTAGTTCATAATATATTATTTATCATTATTATTTGAATGAATCAACTATCAGTTTCAGCCAAATTACATTTTTCAGATAAATTTATAAAAATATTGGATAGGAAACTAGTGAAAACTTTTTCAACGAATATTGAATTTACAAAAAAATATTTTTATCTAAGAAATGATCTGACTGTTGAGGTGAACAAAACCAAATCAGTAGGAAATTAACCAACAGCGGGTGAATTCTTGATCGGAATATATTTGAACTGAATACAAATTTGATACAATATACAGAAAAAGTGATACATTATAAATAAAAAGCAAACTTGTTTATTCAATTATTTACCCATTTAACAAATTTGAGTCATTTCCTGATGAAATTAGAAAGACATATTCAGTCATTTTTCAAGCAAAAACTAACTGCAAAGTCAAATTTCCAGTGGCTATGTCCCTCGATATCCTCAGCTTGCACACAAGTTTCGACTTTTGAGGGTTGTCGTTCGTGGAGAGCTATTTAAAGGAAAAACAGATTTTTAACGGATTTTTTCACAATATAGTTTTGATCAAGCTTGATTTTTAAGCTGCTTCTGCTTTATTTTCAAGCAATACAAAACGAATAGAGAAATAAATAAAATCACTCGTCTTATGGACTGGATTTATTAAAATTGAAATTTATCCATAAAATTTTGAGATCTTCTGGTATTACTTCCGCTAAAAACAGCGGTGGGATCAAATATTTGAAATTTGGAGCACCACAAGGAACTGTACTCATATCTATCTCATATATTAACGAAATCGTCAAAATGAAATTAAAAGTTAAATTGATATCGTATGCAGATACACGGTTCATATACTCAGAGGAAATATATAGGAGGAAACAGTATCAAATGCAGAATATGAATAATTATATAAGAATATATAAGAATAATTATTTAAGAATATGAATTAAAAAATGTCTTATTCAACTTTGAATTTAAACAAATCTACATTTATGAGATTCATCCTTTGTAAACATAATCTAACTCAACAAATTGAAGAAACTCAAAATCCATATCCAAATATCTCATTAAGGAAAAAATAACAGGTTTTCAGTCAAATATCCAACATAATTGAAGTTTTTAATAAAGAAAACGGTATTGAATTGTCATTGTAACATTGAGTTTAAAAACTCAACTGAAAGATACAACACCTAAAATTGTCTACCATATACCTGCAATAATTGCAGTTTGAATTATATTGGACCAAATTCCAGAATTTTATCGAGTAGAATAACTCTTAAAAGAGATATGAGAATAAATAAAAATTCCTGTGGACTAATGCAACAGGACATAAAATCAAATTGAACGAAACAAAAGTTTTGCATTCAGAAAGAAACATGTACAAAAGATTATTCCTTAAAATGGTAAACTAAACTATATAAGCAAAGAAATAGATATTAAACATTAAAGTAATAATTTCTTTAATTAAGTAAAGTGAAATCACATAGTGAAAATTGTTGATCAAAAGTATAATGAAAATAAATCCTTTTACTTTACATTTCACTTTTGTAATTACGGGTAATTTTGAAAATGACAATCATAATGTCAAATATGCTCGAAGGTTTGGCCTATTTCATACAATATTTTTTTAGAATTATTAGTTATAATACAACGTACATTTTCTTAATTCACTTGTAAGTATTGTAACATTTTTAAGATCTCTTTTTTTACTATGTTCATTTTCAACGTCCTTAGGAAGTCTCAATATTAAGACGAAAGCATGACGTATTTTGAAAATAAAGAAATGGTTTATTTTTTAAATCTGCAGTTTGCGTGAAATAACTTCAGTCAATTTATATTAAAAGTAATTTGATGTTAGAGGAACAAGTATAGTGTATCTATTCCCAATTGGAACGGCAATAAAAATAAGAGCACTACGAGGGATGTTCGTAATCACTGCCCGGCAAATGAGAAATATATATACTACCAGTGCTTTTATGTTCAAAGCGTCCCTAGTACAGTCATAAACATTTCTTGCCTGTGGCCCCTAGTCACCCAGATAGTTAGTAGTTATTTTAGTGCTATCAAATGTAGTTGAGGAATAAAGGCTTGGCTAGCTGGACTGGCTGGATACTAATTTTTTGTCTCTTTCTTTATCAGTGCCGTGTGTTCGTAGGGTTAGGTGATGTAGTGATTGGTTTTGCAAACCTATTTTTGAAAACTTTTTCTAGAGATCAATTACCCTAACACCAAGTTGATATTTTCGCTAACAAGGTTAGTATCTTCAGGAGAAGCAAATTGATACTGAATCTAAAGACAAGGGTTAGCTGTTTGAATACCTAATGTTTTTTTGTCCGATGTGAACTTTGTTAAATGATGATTATCCTTATTGATTTTTCGGTAATTAAATAGTGGAACCACCACCTGAAAATTAATTTGTCAACAATAGATCAAGAAGCGGACAAATTAATTTGCAGATAGTGGTTACCGAACAATCAATTAGGATAATCATCATATAACAAACCAAAGTCCACATGGAACCAAAAAACTTCAGGTATATAAATAAACAGCTAACCCTTGTCTTTAGATTCAGTATCAATTTGCTTCTCCTGAAAATGCTAACCTTGTTAGCGAAACGCGCGTCGAGTGCAAAAATATCAGTTTGGTGCTAGGGTAATTGATCTCTAGAAAAAGTTTTCAAAAATCGGTTTGCAAAACCAGTCACTACCTCACCTAACGCCACGAACACACGGCCCTGATAAAGAAATATTGTGAAACGGACAAAATATTAGTATTCAGTCAGTCCAGCTAGCTGAGCCTTTATTCCTCAACTACATTAGATAGCACCTTTACTAATTTTCTTGGCGACTAGGGGCAACAGGCAAGAAATATTTATGACTGTACTCTTATTTCTATTGTCGTTCCAATTGGGAATGAATAGACTATACAACTGTATGCACAATACTATCACATCGTTCAAATTTGCGAACCAATTTTTTGGCTGAAAACAGAAACATTTTACAGCAGAAATAGCGAAAAAGGACGGCTAACCGTACACTTTCTGCGATAAGAATCACTATTAGACTACTTCTTGATGTGAATCAATTGGAGCTTATGGCTCATGTTACCCCTAATAAAGGGTTTTAACAGTACTAACTATTATTCTTATCAGTTCTGGTTAAACCACGCATCTTCGTCTAGGCGTAATAATAATTATTCTGTTAGTTTAGAACTCCATTTTTCGGAAAAGGCACATCAAAAAATAATAAATCTGGGTACCAATGGAAGCAGAATTGAACGCCAATCAAAATGATGTGCTACATGACTCCCTTTAAAATTCTAAGGGTAACATAGACCCCTCCTAGGAGGTTGAACCACGAGGGCTACAAGGCCACAGATAGTCCTTGAAAGTGTCCCCCTTGACATTAAGTTGCCCTGTCTTTCCGATTCTTCATATTGTTCCCTGGAAGGAAGATATTAAGGGTGGGAAGTTTTCAAATTGACACCCTGTATATGGCAATAATTATTCTTCTTGCGAACGTCGTCTTGAGGCACACTTCAATGTTCCAAAACTGAAGAAGTTGGAAACCACAAATAATGGGAAATATTTCGATGCTGTAAACTTTTGTTAGAGACGAGACGTTCCTATAGAAATTGTAAGATGATTCCCCAAACTAAATCCAAAAGTATGTATGATCGAGTTACTTGTATACTATTCAGAAAGTTCGTTACACTGTAACATCAGTGCGGAATATAAATAACGACAAAATTCAATTTGAGAATCGTGTTGGTTTCTCATCACTAATTATTTAGATACCACATAAAAACGAATTCTTTTTAGTTCATCTGCTTCCTTAATGATTTTTTTTCTCTTCTAAATATCATTTTACATTGAATACCTAAATGTTAACTCTAGAATTTGCTTTCAAATACTCACTTTTGACTTGTTTGTGCTATCTGAAAATAAATATGGGCATTCCTCTTTTACTGGGGCAGCATTTTCTTCATCATAACTGGTTTTAATTCTACCGATATCAGACCATATCAACAGTCAACATGTTTTCATTTATTCCCTCTCGTCTCCTTTAGCTTGTCATTTTAAATAAAACTCTCCTATCAATGTCTTAAACCTTTTCCCAAAATTTTTTCACGTTTTCGAATACTCCTAGGAAATTATTCCTCATTTTCGACGATGATTTTGAAAATATTTTTAATTTCCGACGATAATTTAGATACTATACTTATGTCTCCTAATAGTGAGAAGTAAACAATGCTCATTATGAATGCAAAACACCAACAGGGTGATCAAACAAAATGTTGTGATTTCGTTATAACTTGCCACAGCTGGTATACTGTGGAATTGGCGGCTTTATAATAATTTTATCAGCTTTCGGATTGTTAAAACCTGCAATGGCGTGCGTTTGGGAATTTAAATGAACATACAAGTTGAAACTTATAGCTATATTTATTCATTCATATATAAATTATTTGAAATATTCACATTATAATAAATCGGTATGCTTATTCAAGAAAATATTAGGTGCATGCAAAAATTATGATATCATTATTGTCAGATAAATCCGATAAATCGTCGTCGAATGTCATGATTAAAGGTTCTACAATTTCCTCAACTGAATGGTTTAATTTCAACCACGTACCTGAAATCTTGAAAAAAAATATTCATGGCGAATTCTATCAGTGTCATCAAAAACAAGATAAAACAATATATATTCAGTTTGCAGAGAAATACTGTACATTACTTTCTGAATTGTAAATGAGAAATAGGCAGTAGATTACAATTCGTGGTAGCTAATAAATTCATCCAATTTACGTATACAATGTACAAGGAATCATTATTTAATTGCCAACTAACATGGAAATTGCATTTTATGGCCATGATACATGAATACTTAACGGATTTCCATGTACAACCTCGAGTTTCTGTGGGATTCATGATTGTTTACTGTA
>WOGP01009692.1:0-10627 GCA_015342065.1 Leptinotarsa undecemlineata | reverse complement strand
TTCAATTAAAAATTTATACGTCTACATTTTTAAGAGCAAAGTATTTTATTGCACTATCAATGTCTATAGCATGACAGACCTCTTGTTCGATAGACAAGATAACCAAATTTGTTAGTCTCAGAGTACTCATTGTCGGCCCTGAATAATTTTAATTAATTTCAATTTCGAAAAACTTCTCTCACAGCTGGCATTGCTTATGACAACTGTAAAAAATATTCGCAGAATGATTAAAATATTGGACACAGCTTATATTTCACAATAAACTACAATAGTTCAAGGGAGTCTGCATTAATTAATTTTCGTTGCCTGTAGCAGCAACGAAAGTCCGCAGTCGAAGTTTTCCCAGCTTAAAATCCTGTTCGTCAATTTCAACAGATGCGTCGTCTATATTACATTTAATGGTGTTACCATTCGCATTCAAACAAAGGGGATTCCCCGAATTCGTCACAGAATAAGTAATAAAATATTCCGTGCTCTTTTCAATCGATCTGAATTTATAGTTGCGTTGAAATGTGAAATGGTTCAAATATTCGCAAAATATATTTTATTATTTACTGCGAAATTTTGCCGCCCCCTAAAAAGTGCCGCCTGGGGCGGACCGGCCACCTGCCTCCACTACGCTACGGAACTGCTCTGGAGATATAAGCATTTTATTGCATTACCAGTCTCTGCAGTACAAAAATTCCCCAGTTTTTTGGTGTCGAGTTCCGGCTTCATCTTATTCGTTAATCGTAATCAGGAATCTGAAACACGTGACTCATTGTGTAATAACCGATGACCGCCACTTAATTCGCGTGAACTTTAGTTTTTCGAGTTTTTCTGAATTTTCTAAGAGTAAAACGTTCTAATATATTTACCTATCATTAATTTATAGGAACATCGTTTCTCCCTGAAGGAAATCTTTCTCATACCAGAACTGAATTATTAAGTCTCTCGAAAATCTGTGCTTAGGGGAATCGACCAACTTATGTACTAGAAAATATAGCTTCGCTATTTATGATTGTAGCCAATGGAAGAAATTATTAGTGATACATCCAAAAGTGCTAGTTTATCATCTATACAGGGTGGGGCACCCCAAACGACATCGTCCCTGAAACCAAATCATTGATTTCTTTCGGGAATTTCTCCATTCCATTATATCTTCAACTATTAAGGCTGTAGAAAAAAACTATTTTGGATTCTACAAGATGGCTCAAAAAAGTGTGACATATCAAAGTTGTGTTTTTTTTTTGGATAGGACACCTTGTATTTCATTACATTTTTGAATAGGTCAAGAAAAAATATATATATGATTTCGTATGAGTTACTATGTCCCTAACTATAACCGTTCTCGAATTATTACTATTTTTTTCTGAAATGGCTAGGTATAAAAAACATCGAAATGTTTAGAAATCATCCCTTCGAATTCTGACCAAGCATGAAAGGGATTTCAGGCTATTGATTTCGATGAAACCCGTTTCTTACTATTATACTAAATATTGAAAAATTATTGTCACTTTTCATAATTTCGGACAAAGATAACTAACTAATTTTGCTATTTTAAATCTAACATCCTGTACATTTTTGGTCTGAAAAATAAAAAACCTAACCTAAATAGTTTTGCAGATATCGACTTTTTTAAACAGTAGTTCTTATTTCAATGCATTCTTTGAATCAAGATAGCTTCAAAACAACCTTCATTCAACTTGTTGAAAGAATTCCTATTAACAGTTTTCGTATTTCATTTCATTCAAAATATTCACTGAATCATTACTGTTAAAGATGAAAACTTATCCCATTCAAGAGCGGATAGATATAATTTTCGCGATTGGTGAGTGTTTATAGAAATAGCCTTTTGGCGTCGAGAGTGTATGCCCAAAAATATCTAGACTAGAATCATCTAAACAAGTTGGTTTTCAGGCGATTGCTACATATAGTTCGTAAGAATGGAAGTTTAGCTTATGAAATATCAAAATTACCAAAAACTATCATTAGAAATGAGGAAAATGAGTTTCTTATCATTGAATCGATCATAGAAAAACTCATAGGAGTCAACGTAAGATTGAGAAAGATACAGGGATAAGCAGACGGAGCATTTTTAGAGCAATAAAAAATACAAATTTCACCCGTACCGTATTCAGATACACCAGGAATTATATGAAATAGACTGCCATCGACGAATCGAGTTTTGATGAATCTACTTTTCATAATATTGGCTTAGTCAACTGACACAACTTCCATTATTATAGTGAATCCTCATTTTTCCAAAACCCCGGATCATCAGAATAGATGGTCTGGTAACGTGTGGGGAGGAATTATAGGTACACAAGTTATAGGATCATACTTCCTTTATGGAAACTTGAATGAAATTTTTTACAATTTTCACAAGAAGATATGCCTGAGCTTCCGGAGAACAATGCATATTTTCGATGAAGTGAAGTATAACAAATATCAATGAGAATTCTGTGAGTAAATCAAATGAATATCGTTTCAAAGCATTGTTCAGATCAATCAAATACAGGGTGTGTTCTATTTGAAATTACACAGTTTTCTGTGTTTTAAATTAAATAAAATGACAATGATTTTTGAACACTCTGTATAACATTGAGAAACATGTTTTATCGAAATCGATATCTCAAAACCACTTCTATGCTCGATCAGAATTTGAAGGGATAGTTCAAATACATTTCGATGTTATTTAGTTTTTCCAATTGTACCTAGAATTTCCATTGAAAAATCAATTACTCGAGAAAGTCAGGTACATAGTACCTCACACAAAATCATATTATTCCTTCCTGGCCAAGTCAAAAGTATAACGAAATACAGGGTGTTCCTTTAAAAAACACAACTTTGGTATGTCACACTTTTTTGAGCCAACCTGTAATTTTCTTCTGCAGCGTTGATCAACAAACATAGAATGGAATCGGCATTCCTCGTAAGTAGTACATCTAGAAATGGTTACTTCCCGTCATTTTCATACGTAAACCATATTGCATCATCTACAGTTACTGAACTGATGGTGATTTTGTTCTAAACAAATCTGCGTGAGCTTGATGTACTCTTCGATTATTTCACTTTATAGCTTCTTCTTTTCTAAAAGATCACTCAAATATTCGAAGCTACGTCAGGAGATACTAGAATCTTTCCATCTCGCAAATTCACGTTTCAACCTTAAGATAACACAAAACAAAAATATGACCTGGTAGGTACTTTGAAATTATTCAGTATGTGAAACAACGTCAACGCAATTATTGCATCCTTTTTTCATCACCCGTGTCGCATTGGTTGTAAGCCGTTTTGATGTATTTTCCGCGCGATAGTTTTAGTTTTGTGATAAATCCTTATATATTGAGTTGAATCATATGGTGTGAAGAGAAACTTCAATGTGCTCAAAAGGTTTATATTTATTCATTCAATAGGTTTGAGAATATTCGTTTAAATAAATTTCCAATTACCGAATTACATTTTATCTTAATTTTTATCTATAAAATTATTCTTTTTAATCTATCCCTTGAAGATGACATATGTCATCGTTAATTTTCCAGTAGACCTATGAACGATAAACAGTAATTTTGATATATCTGAATCTTTTTTTTTAATCACCCCGTCATTTGCAAACAACCGTATGAAAATCCGCTTTTTAGTTTTTGAGTTTAACGCGTTCAGACAGACAGACGTGGCGAAGAACTTCGTTTCGTAATATTCATAGAAAGATTTACTGTTCGAAAGTATGTCTTTTCCATATTGAAACTTTTATAACTTATGCGTCACGAATAGGTAGTTGGGATTCTCATTACAATTCAAAATGATGGTTTATTTTATTTTCTAATTTGTTGAAATCTGAATATTCACACCTTGATAACGGTGATATTTTTCGAAAAACAATATTTCAACATTACATGGTGCGAGCTACTTCCTGAATTTTATTTGTTTCTAACGATTCAACTGCCAGAATTGAACTATTATGGTCACATGATTGATTGTTTGATTGTCTATTACTGTCAATCAACTTTATATCTTTCACTTGTTTGTTGCAGTTTACTAAATTATGCACTTTACACTTAAAAGTATACTTTACTTCATTTTCCATACTGTAACTGCATATCTACTGCTTCTAGAGGAATATATTCTCACTTCAGAATGCTACCACTTGATTCATATTTCTTGCAATAATTTCGAATCTTATCTGAAGGTATATTCATGTGCGAGACTATCATAATTTTTGAACTTTGTTCAAACAACGCGAAACAGTGGGCAAATATCATGAGTTTCTTTTATAAATTAGATAAACCTCCTTAAAGAATTTGGCGGAAATTGATTCATCATCATAACTCTCAATTTCCTTGATTAATTCAATGTTTGTTATTCACATTTTTAATTTGGACGACTTCGTGTCTAGAAGCTATCACAGTAGTTTTCTGTTTCGGGATCTTTTTTGTCGTTTGTGATTCGTGGTTTCGTTCCATACTATGCTCTTTTGGGAAATTTTTCAATTTGATTTTTTATTCTATAAAATTAACTATAGATTCCAAGCAGAGGAAAATCAATTGAGTGATTCAGAGAATCGAGTACTTCGTAGATTAGTTTCTATTCGATAAGTACGAGTATTTCCTGAAATTTCTCAAATAAAAAAAATTGGATGAACTTATTACCTCGAAAATTAAAAATGATTTCAATCACAATTTCAGGAGAAAATCATTTTGGCTTTTCACTCCTCAATCTTCCTTCTTCAAAAGCTCAAAGAGGTGTTTTTAATCCTAAATTTCAAGAAGCATACCTTAAGGATTATAACTATTTATGCGAGGGGAATTGCATGCTCTTTCATGTTTTGCATAGTAGTGTTCATAATAATAATAATAATGATATTTATTTTACTTGTTATAGAGTATGAAAGCATAACAATGTGTTTAAAATCTGTTTTTCCGTTAATCAGCTGCCCCCTCCATACGAACGACAACTCTCAGAAGTTGAGAAACTTGTGCGAGCTAAGGACTAACGAGGTCTTACCTTTTAACGTGTGATTCCTAACACGTTAAAAGGTAACGTGTTAGGAATGAACATTTACTTACTGTAACATACTAAAAAATATATATAAAACAAAAAAACATGACAGATACTAATCTGGATATATAAAAGTAATTAACAAATATTTATCGATAGTAACTATTAAAACTCGTCAATGGTGTAGCAGTTTCTTTCAATGAGATATTTTTTCAATTATCTTTCGAATATACAGATATTCATTGAGTCCTTGATAGAAACATCTAGCTTGTTATATAGTTTGGGTCCAAGGTATAGGCGACTCTTCTGATACACAGAGATTCGGTGGGGATTCGCTATCAGCAACCCTCTGGTTCTAGTTGCGTGAGGTTGATATGTGATTCAATTCCGTGATGAATGTTTGGGGCAGAAACCCATTGAGAAAAAGTAGTTTTTGGTTCAAACAGAAGATATTTCAAAAGAACGTTTTCTTTCGTGTAATTTAGTATTCATATGAAAGTAGGAGTACCTTAAGAATGATAGATGTTTATGTAAGTTAAAGTTTATATCTATACTCTTTCATGTATTCCGTTACTTCCAAAAAGAATGTTTTGAGTATAAACTGAATAGTTTGTTATTCTATGTTTGGTCAGAACATTTTCTGTCATATAATTCAATGTTAATGTGGAACTACGTATTTCGATAGGGCTTTTCTTCCAATTTATATCCGAATGAATATTTTGTGCATGATATTCACATCTTTATATGAAGAGTTTCTTTCGAACCTAATTGTTTCGGAGTGGATTGGAGATGTGATAAGCATGAAAAATTTGAACGGTAGAATGGGGAATTTAGCGCAAATAGAAGCTCATGCGAATGACCAAATGTTCATTATCGAGAGAAGCACTGTGGGTGAGATAGAAGTGTCCAATATTTTATCCTCCAAGGTGTTGGAGGTATGGTATGTTGATCGGAAAAGAGGTTGGAGGCGTAATACGTAGTATTATAGACGCCTATGTAAAAAGTGAGAAATGACGCAATTTGGCTTGGAGACGTTATATATGGAAATAACTAGAAAACAGGATCCCGGAAGAGAAGGGAGTGAATGATGCGGAGTTGGCAGACATTAAAAGAATACTCGAGCAATAACTACTCGAGGATGGATTGAAAAAAGTGGCTGCAGGATAAATGGAAAAGGATAATACGAAGAGTAGGAGCATGTCAAGGAAAATTATTGAAGAGTGAAATGAAGGGGTGGACAGACCAGGATCATATGGAGAAGAGGATATAATATGAAATGAAGGAAATCGAAGAGCGCTTCTAGAAAGTGAGAGAAAAATGAAGGAAGATCAAGAGACATGAGCTCCTGACATGAGCTCCTGAGTGTGAGTGGAATAAGCGAGAAGTGGGAAAGACAAGTCACAGTAGATTTGGCTGATTGAATGTAATGAAGAAACGACTGTACACAGATACTGTACGGTGATGAGATATAACTTCGGAATACCTGGCGATATTTGAACAAGGGCTCAAGGTCTCGTCCTCCTGCGGATGAGGGAAGTCGAAAACATCGATACATGTGTAACATAGGAGAACGAGTGAGATAGAGGGAGAGTAAGAAAGTAAAAAAGGGAAGGTGAGACGTGTTGGTAGTAACAGTGGTGAGGGATGAGTGAGTAGGCTGTAAACGATGGGTCACAACTGAATATATTCGAGAAGAGTCGTTAATTGGCGTGGTCTGTCGGCCACCCAATACTCATAACCGACCAGCTCATATTAGTTGATACGGGTTTAGATCTGGCGTGGATTGTAGATTGAGAACAATTTTGTTATAATGAACTTCGATAAGTTGAATGAAGTGGCTTTTATCCTCGCTGACTGGCTCTCTCGGAATTCAGGCGAGTCAAGCTTCTGTTTGCAGGAGAGTAGGGGTTTCCTGGGAACTATAGAGGAGTTAGACCGGAAGTTTCAATTGCTTGAAGGCAAGAAATACCGCACAAAATAGTGCTGTATGACGGAAAACTTAGATTTGAGTAAAGCAACAAAAAAACAGGCAATTCAAGTTGAGCCATTTTCCTTTCGAATGTGAGGCACTGATTACAGTTTAGAAATGTTTGACAATGTTTCAAAAAGTACAACAAAGAAGATTTTTCGAATTTTTAGAATTGAAAAAATCACAGTGAGCCCGGAAGCCCCATTGTGTTATGGAGATTTGAAAGAAATTGATGAGCCTGAATTGCAACTCGAGAGAAATATAATTTCACATTTCGTAAATTATCGAGAACCCTTTACTTTTTCTCTCCCACAACGGGAAGGGCGTTCACTGGTTCTAACTGACAATATATCCTTTGAAACCATTTTTCATACGGTTCTTCAGATCTATATGCAATTACACAAATTTTAAAATGAAGATATTTGTAGTATCCCCTACATCTCTGTGCATTACTCTCTTTTTAAGCGTAACGAAGACAAAAATGTCCAATATTCTCTCCAGTTATTCTTTTGAGGCAACAAAGCCCGTATCCATTTCATTTATTTCGATTCAACATACGTCTGTCTATGTATTCGTGGGTGCACACTGAATACAGAGTAGCGCACTTCCGCTTTCCACTCGATGGAAATAAGAGTTGTCTTTTCATGACGACGATTTGGCTTATATTTATTTTCCGGGAGAGTTGTGTCTGCTTAACTGAAATGAGATATTTATATAACTCGAGTAAAACTGAAATATTCGGTTTTCAATATAGTATATTTGTTGAGATGTTTGAATAGAATGGAAATGAATACCACAGAACATTAGAAAATGTTTTGTCATTCCAGTGAGATGAGTATTATAACGCGAAAATACACATTTCAGAAAAGCTCATAAAGTTAAGATAATCAGGGTATAAAGCCAACAATAAATATTCTCAGAAGTGTCTTTATAGAATTGATAAAATAATGCGGCAGGTATTTCATATAAGAAAGATAAGAAAAATTGCATATCAGTCGGTATTTCCGAGCATTTATTCTACTTTCATGAATGAATTCAAGTTAGTGCCAATTGAAAAATGAAGAAGTTGATGGGGTTATCTGGTACAAAATTTCTCGCTTGGTTGATAAATAGGTCGATATCATATTTCCTTACCATTTGATTCGAAAAGAAAGGCTGTTAGTTTGAAACGATATCTTTGGCTCCACTTCATTTTAGCGATTCTTTTGTTGGATCGATTCAATTCTTGTAATCCACCAGACTTCCATATTTTCCATCTCATGTCGCTGTTTAAAATATAGAAATCATAAACAAAGTGATCATTCGATAGCCACTGATGCTCTCAAACACCAAAGATTTCTTATGAATTTGAAAATCGAGGAAAATTCCTCATGTCAGTCGCATTCTAAGACCAGAGGAAACTTGTTGAAACTAAATCTCACGATCCAACAAACTATTCGTGATCAAATACCAGACAGCGCTATTTCCACCCAACATATAATTCATCAAAAGTGTTAGGCTGCACTTTAAATTCAGGATAAGCCTGAGTGAGTGAAGGTGATGACATGTTTCCTTTCAAAGATACGATCGTTCTTACAAAAATTCCATACCAATGGATCTGTCAATCCATTGGTTAACGTTTTTCTAAGAGGGTATATAATAATAATGATAATAATAATTCGCCTTTATTATTTCCAATATTAGATAGTTAACAGTTTTTATACAATGAAATTTTTTATTACAGGAAAATAAAAGGCGAAGTCGAAGTTTAGTTTATTTTCATCGCAATAAAAATAAACTGTTCTTCCAGCTCAACCAGAGAAAACATATTCATTATCAGTTCTGGACATACGAAAAGTTCTTCTATATACTGATCTTATGTCTACCACTTCTAGAAATATCCAACCCTTACGCTGTTTTTGTAAAAGACATGATCCGGAATAAGAAAAATGCTCTAATGTTCTGAATCATTCATTTGCATTTTATTTCCGTAATTTCTAATGTTATATATGAATTTCATATAGAAATGAGTGTACAGTAAAGATTTTTCAGTATCAAAAGTGTAAGCTGTTATTACAAAGACCAATAATTTTTCTATGAAACAGTAACCTTTCAAAAAACCCTTTTTTCTGAAATTTTATGGAAGTATAAAAATCCATGATGTATGCAAGTGACATTTCATTATGAGACTCTCAGTGGATAGTTCAGAAAACAATTGTAACACGTGTTTCGCTATACAATAGTTTTCTCAAGCACTTTCATCCTTGAAAACAAAACACTTGTTGCATTTGTTGCGGATTCGTAAACTATGCAGTGAAAATCTCAGAATGAAGTGTTTCTTGGATATGAAATGAAGCGTATATGATATATTTACAATTTATAATATAGAATGAATAAAACGACGTAGAACTGAAAGACAAAACTCAGAATTCACATACTGTATACAGAATTGGATCATTTACACATTCCATGTTAGGAATCACACGTTAAAAGGTAATACCTCGTTAATCCTTGGCTCGCACAAGTTTCTTTACTTCTGACAGTTGTCGTTCGTATGGGGGCGACAGCTGATTAACGGAAAAACAGATTTCAAACAGAAATTGCGCCCAGTGGCATCTGAAGTTGTAAACTATTAACTCAAAATGAAAATCGTATCCAGCACGAAAGCAAACTGTGTCCTACTCAAAAAAATTATATTCCTTTCCCTTGACTATCCAAAAAAAATTTACGATATAGAAAATTCATATACAAACATCTCAAGGTAGCAAGAACTAAATATGATTCAATTGAAATGGAAATGATACTCTCATCGTCAATACACTACAATGATGGTTGAATAATCATGATATACTTACCAAACAGTGACAGGCTGTTGTACCTTTCCCTGTACTTTTCATATGCAAATAATAATTTGCAATTGTTTATTTGGTTGCTTATTATACTTATATTCATGTGAATGTATAAGTCATATATTTCTTGTTTTGTTTTATATAAATACAGATTTTAGGTTTAGAATAGGCTAAAAAATAATCATTCATTTTATTATTTGAAAGCACTTTGTTCATCACTACTTCATCTTAACAAAGATCAGGTTTATTTTTTTATCGAATATGTAGTAACAACTCAATTTTTCTTTTTCTTTTGTTTTTTGCTCGAATACTTTCCATTAACTGGTACTTCTGGAATAACCGTTAAAATCCGCGCTCAGGTACGACATTTGCGAGTATGTCTGTTTATTTGGAAGTACTGTATCTAAAAAAATATATTTATGAATTTATACCGAAGTATGCGCTGGTCAGGTCCTATCCCCCGAAGCCCTGATACATTCGGGAGGGCGCGTTAGCATAATCAACCAACTACCACTCCCCACACCGTGAGGTAAGTGATCATTGGGTCCGAGAATTATCTACCCTGAGCAAGCATAGTGAGCCAAGAATGACAGCCTTTTGCATCTGTCCGGCTTAGTGCGACAAACCGGTATGATTTTAAGATTCGAGAGTACAGAGGGTATCATTCCACCAAGGACTCCAATAATCAGAACAATCATCTTAACAGAGTGATCTGGATAGTCTTCAGAGTTCGAAGAGAAAATCTCGATAATTTATTCGTTTCTGACGATATTCGTCCCACCAGGAGCTGAAAACTCCACGACAAATATCGTCTTGGTGGTCGAGAAAGAGTAGTATTATATTATTTTTA
>WOGP01009691.1:0-10627 GCA_015342065.1 Leptinotarsa undecemlineata | reverse complement strand
GAATTCAACAGGGGAACTGTATTTGAATATGCTGGAAACTACTGTTGACCCTCTCATCACTGAAATCGTCGAAGCGAATCCTAATGAATTTGATATGAATATTGTATTCCAACAAGATGAAACATCACCACATCACTTCAGACAAGCAAGAAACCATTTGGATACTATATTTTCCGGTTGTTGGATTGGCCGTCGAGGTCCTACGGAATGGCTAGCCCGCTCGCCTGATTTGACACCTTTGGACTTTTTTATGAAGCTGTTTGAAGCAAAAGGTGTACGAAACTTAACCTGCTTTAATATTGGATATACGGCAAAGAATAATTAATATTTGTAGAGATATTGACGTTACTGTGTTCGAAAATCTTCGGCGTGAAATATCGGATAGGCTGTACATATGTCAATAAGTTCAAAGCAACAATTCGAGCATCGTCTGAACTGACCTCAAGTTCATTACCTCATATTGTGTTGTTAAATGCCAATTACTGAAAGTTCCGCCAATTTGAAGATTTGACATTATATTCTAGGGTTGTAAAACATTTATCAGGAGCTTCAAAAGGCTGTGTCACAAGACCTACTTCTTATTTAATTTTTTCCCATATGGCGCCCAGTCGCCATCTGTCAATTTCTCTTCAAAATAAAGTATTCATGCATTAATTTCATTATCCCAAATTAAAATTTTTTTAGTTAACCCGTTCAAAAAATAAAAGGGGGGAAACATCAAAGAAATGCATTGCATGAAGTTTCCCGTTTCGTGCAAAAAGCGACAAATCCAAATTTTGAACAAAACCCGATAAATCGTAAATGTTTTATTGCACTGTCACCTCAAACAAAGCTAATGACAAAGTTCTCGTTTTATATAAAATTGGTTTTGACAGTGGCAGTGGAAGAGATGGACATACCAGAAATTATATGATACAAAAAATTATTACGTGGGCCTGTTGTTAACAATGAACAGGGAAATGAAGAGCAGCAACTTTGTGATTGCCTTGAAGAGGAAATCGCAGTTCATATTTAGTTTTTTTGTAATATATTTTTTAGGAAAAAATATATTCAAAATATTTGTATTGTTTCTATTACTATTATTCTCATGAGCAATATTGTATGCGTTGAAAAGGATGTTTTTTTGGGGGGAAAATGTTGAGCAAACACCACTAAAGTGTGAGTTTTGTGCAGAAGCCGATAAATCCAATAATTATTCTTCTTTAAAAAACATTCTATAGAATCGATTTCATCAAAAACTCAGGATTTCAAACATCAACATTCATCACGTATTTTGCCAAAAAATACATAAAAATATAACAGCGATGAAGAAAAGAGAATTGAAAATTTCTGTTTCCTACCTCTCTTATTCGTAACTAACGTTACTGCAGTTTCGTCCTATAAGGACGCCTGTTTCAGAGGTACTACACGACAGCTAAACCAATTTATGACATTAATGAATAATCTCAATAGCAACATTCAGTTCACACTCGAAATAGAGATAGAGAAACAGATAAATTTCTTAGACCTGACCATTACACACAATCAGAATAAATTTGAATTCAATGTTTTCAGAAAACCTAGCTATACAGATATTACCATCTGAAGCCATTCTCTTCATCCAGACAGTCATAAATTAGCAGCCTACATTAGCTGCCTTTGTCTGCTAACAATCTAGCTAGAGAAATTGATATAATTACACAGATAGGTCATAATAATGGTTTCAACGCAGACACTATCGAGAAGTTAGTCAGAAAACAAAGCCGTAAATTAACTCATAGATTAATATACCCCCAGGTTAAACAACCAGAAATCAAGAAATGGGCAAGTTTAACATATTTTGGAGAAAGAACAGAGGTAATTACGAGTTTATCAGAAAAAACAATGTGGAAGTGGCATTCAAACCACATTCCAGGTTATCTGATTTCCTTTTCTATGCCAAAGATAAGGCGGACAAGTTGGAGAAATCTGGAGTTTATAAGCTTAAGTGTAATAGTGTTTATGTGGGATAATATGGTCGAAATTTCCAAAAACGGTATGCTGAACATGAAAGGTCCTTCAGACTACAAAAAAAGTGAGTTCACGTTTTCAAACCATTCCTTGGCATGTAACCACATGATACGGAAATTTTGCACTATGCAAGGAAGGGTTGCAAACTCAATTATATAGGATCCTGAGAAATTCACAAGTATGAATATTGCGGGTGCAATCTGTTAAATGATCAAATCGATTTAGTTTACTCACCGGTTTTCAAATTAGCACATCCGCATTGTAAAAATTGTAAGATCAGGTACTCAATCAAGTCAAGCACCTCTATCATTACATACAGGGGTGCTATATTAGGGCTAATGTAATAAACCATTGTTAGTTTAATGTATAAGTTTGAGAATGTCCTTATAGGACGACATTGCAGTAACGTTAGTTACAAATAAAAGTGGTAAAAAACATAGAACGTTTCAATTCTCTTCTCTTCATTATGATTTCCTACCACATAGTACCGGCTACATCCATCAATTTATTATAATAGTGATTGCAGACTACCCGGTTTTCTTGATATACGCAGAATTTCAGAAAGTAGATTTATCGAGTTTTGCGCGATTGCTCCCAATTGTAGAGAGGAAATCACTAGGAGCCTTCCTGTTGAGCAAAAGAATAGATATAAATCATTTTTCTAGCATTTTCTAATCTGCTCTTGTCCAGAAGTTGACCCGAATTTATAAACTTGTGTGAATAGACATAAATATATTATTGTTACGTTATTCGTTCGAGCCACAATAAACTTTTGCGGAATGCAGTGGAGAGTCGAATAGACCCACTTACTTTTGACCTAACGTAACCTATTCATATCGTGTTGAAGTTATTGAAATGAGTTAAAACAATAAAATGTATTTTTCTCTCTAGAAAAAACCAAAACAAACACCTGCCAAACCATTTCAACTTTTCAATCTATTGTTCTTTATCAGCTGTTTTACCAAACACACGAAATATACGATAGTGATGATAAATTGTATAGTATCCTTGCAAATTGGACATTGCATCGAATCTTTTATTTTAACGAGGTCAAATTTATGGTTGATAAAAATTTCAGTTGATTCAGTAGGTGTGCCTTTAATTCAGTCAGAACGGTGAAACTGAAAATTCGAATTACAAACAAAACATTACAATTCTCTTATTCATGGTCATCAGAATAATATAAGTTTGAATCTCAAAGATTTTCTGCATATTATTCATTTCATTTTTTTCATTTTGTTCTCTGGATGCAAATTCAATTTGAGCTTGATAAAAAAAGTTCCCCATTGATATTAAAAATATTTCTATTTCTTTGACGTAAAAAAATGTCGTGTGTAAATGAACTATTTTTCATATGTACGTCGTAAAGTGGATTATCAGTAATGAGTAACAAGTACCAAAATATTTACTCATGAATATTTGAAAATCCATCAGAATTGGGTGATTAGTTGCAAGATAAGTAATATACACGTGTTATGATTCCAGAATCGAACTATGAATTCTATTATTTTGTTACAACCCAAATGAAAGTGATGTCATAGTTTATATATGAATGTTATTATATTTCAACAAATAAACTCCTAAATATGACTAGATGTAAAATCTATATATACTAATATTATGAATGTGAAAGTTTGTGAGGATGGATGTATATATGTTTGTAGATCTTTCACGCCTAAACGACTGAACGGATTTGTTGAATTTTGTTAAATTTATTTATTGAATTAGGATTCCCTAATATACAGCATACAGGTTAGCTACCTTAAAATATAATATAATCAACTAAATTCATATAAATAAAACAACTTTATATACGTACATAGTTTGAACTGAACAAAAAGGAATTTTTCAATGTCCATCATGAATATATTTTAATAGGTCGCTCTTGAAAATCTTTAATGATAGAGTAGATACAATTTGAACAGGTAAATCATTGAATTGCACCATTCATCACAATTCTGCTAGGCACAACAGTGCCTAACAGATCGCGTTGACTGGATTGAGTAAATAATCAATAGATGGCGCTGCTATGTTAAACCTACAAACGTGTCATACAAGCTTAAACTCAATAGGATAACCACCACATGTATTGAGGCTAATGTTGCCATATCTATGAATGAGTCTCATTGCCAAACAATGTCCATTTATGGTTTAGATTTGGAAAATCTATATTTTTCTCATGGGCAACTATATGTTGCATATTCCCGTGTAGGGTAACCGTCGAATCTATTTATGTACTAAAAACAGGTTCACCAAAAATTTTGTGCATCGATTAGTGCTGAATTCAATTGAAATTAAAAGTATTTATAATTCAAAATAATAAATATTATTGTTAAATGTTTAAGACTATCTGCCTTACCTACTTCATGCATAAGTTTGAGTATCACATGTTATTTACTAACAACTTTGTAATATACTATGTGTTACGAAATTGAATGAAAATAATAATAAAATTTAAAATTAATCAATCGTGTTCAAAGGCCTTCCCCTTTAAATAACAATCCAGTGAATGTTTATAGCAGCTTTATTTACGTCTTCATTCGTATAAATAATAATTTCATTGTACTAAGGGGTTAGGGTAGTAGAAAATCTGTCATGGAGGTCGTCATATTTTTTTTTACAAATGGCATCTATGTAAAAAGCATGGTGGTCCCCGTTCCTGATGTTCTACCGTTTCTATAAAGGTGCGTAGTCACCAAAAAGCGAGCACGAGCGAACAAGAGCGAACAAGAGTGAACGAGAATTCTGCATCAATAATCGTTTGGTGAGTACGGGCTAGCGAGCGAGCAAACGTATGCTTGTTCGAGTTCAGAAAAGATCGAGAGGAAGGCGGTACATCAAAGAAAATATTTGTTCACGGTTGTTTAGTGTGAACGGGATTTTAATCTTCAAAACTCGTTTTTTATCATGAGTTTACAAAATATGAGCGAACACGGGCAAACATACATGAATGCTCGCTCATGCTCGTTCGTGCTCGCTTTTTTGGTGAATACACACCCTTATATAGTTTACTACAATGTAATATAACAAAAACCTTAGCCACAGCAACGCGTGGCTAGGTCTGCTAGTAGTTTATATGTCAATGTTATCATATTTCAACAAATAAACTCTAGACTCTCTGTAATGAATTATGTGTATTTGCATATCTAATTTTGTTTCGAATGAAAAACAACTTCAAAAAAATAAAATGACATTATTCTCCGCTCATATCATTATTTGAAGACATATACCCATGGCTGCTTTGAATAAAATTATCAGTACGGAAAAATATCATTTTGCCAAAGTTTTGTCCGCAGTGTTTTTGTGATTTTTTAAAAATTTTTCACTAACGGATAGTATACGGTGTTCAGGCTCATTGTTCAATTTGTTGAGTACTCGAGCAGTACTCGATTGAATCGAAGAATCAACATCCGATTAAGGTATCATTTCCTTCAAAATTATTCAACGGAATATCTGAAGGTGGTATAACTCTCAAAAGAAAAATTGCAGTATAAAATTATGTTGGAATGTAACATCACCATAGAAATTTATATCGCAAATTCAACCTATCAAGTCTTACGAGCAAAATATTCCCCATGAAGATCTATACATTTATGCATGCGTTTGAACCAGTTGTCGAAGCACTTTTGCCACTCTGATTAAGGTATCTCCAAAACTTGCATTCTGAATGCAGCAACCGCTTTTTCAGGGGTCAAAAAACATTGACCTCTCAGTTTGTTTTTTACGTGCGGGAATAAAAAGAAGTCATTTGGTGCCAAGTCAAGACTAGACGGCGGATGACTCATCAAACCGATGTTTTGGGTACTCAAAAATGCTCTTGTTTGAGCCGATGTGTGAGAGCTCGCATTGTCGTGATGAAGTGTGATCCGTCTTCGGCGGTTGGTTTTCCTGATTTGTTGGAAGACAACTGGGAAACAAATGGTTGTGTACCACTCAGAATTGACTGTTCTGCGTTGTTCTAGTGGTACCGTTGCGGCATGTCCAGTTGCTTGGAAGTGCTTGGTGCGCGAACAAATTTTGTTGGATTTGGCTCATCTTGAAACACCCATACAGTCAACTGCTGTTTACATTCGGGTATAAATTTACGATTCATCGCCTGTCACGATGTCATAGACGTGTTTCGAAGCACCGCTATCGTATTTTTTGAGTATTTCTTTCGACCAATCGAGACGAGCCTTTTTTTGAGCGATTGACAAATCGTGTGGGATCCAACGAAAACAAATTTTTTTTGACTATCAAATGTTTATGCAATATTGAATGTATGCTGGTCCAACTAATGCCGAAGGTTGTCTTAATCTCACGATAGGTCAAATGACGATCTTGCAAGATCAGTTCGCGCACAGCATCAATGGTTTTCGAAATAACAACTGATTTTGGACGACCTTCACGAAATTCGTTTTGGAGTGAACTACGACCACGAGTAAATTTACCATACCATCGACAAATACTGGTCCTTGATGGAGCTTCATCGAAAAAAATTGAATTAAGTTCATCCATGCACTGTTGCTGAGTTAATCCATGTTAAAAGTTGTAAAAAATAATCGCACGAAAATGTGCACGATTTAATTCCATTTGCGGGAGAGATGAATCTTTTAAGTTACTGTAAACAGCACAAATAGCGCGCGTATGTCAAAACGTTCTGAGTACGTATTAGCTAAAAATGTCCTACTTTAGGATAGAACTGTCAGTTGCCAGATTGCAAGACTAGGGTTTGCCAAATGCCGAAACATAAAAGGCAACCCTCGTATTTCATCGCAAAAGTCCACTCAAAATGAAAAATTTCACATTTATCTCCGTGGTAGTACTACAAAGTAATAATCCGTATGGAATGTGATATCGCACAAGCTGATTTGGGCAAGAATAAAATTGCCGCTGGAGCTGACGAAAAAATTTTCAGTTGTGCGCGTCGTGACGGCGTCTATTGACGTCGTGATGTCGAAAATGGTTTCTACAGACTGCGTTGTCCATAAACATGTTGAGACCAGTGCGGTAATATCTTATGTCAATGAGCTGCAACTACTAGAGAAGTGTATGGAGAGTCTGGAATACTTTTTTTTTCCAAAAACTACACCTCACGATTTTATCACTACAAACATTATTTGAAAAAAAATCACAACATGTTTCGCTACCACTGTAGCTTTCTCATGTTTCATACACTTGAGAAAGCTACAGTGCTAGCGAAAGATGTGATTATATATTTTCAAATAAAGTTTATGGAGATCAAATCGTGAGGTGTAGTTTTTGAAACAACTATGGATCTTCATCAAGTAACGGCCGAATCAATCAGAAAAAAAAACATCGACACGTGTTTCAATCACTAAGTTATTATCTTCAAAAGAAGGATGAAACTCCAGTCATATTCATTACTACACCAAATCCAAACAGTGCATCACAAGTAAATAATTTGAGTGTTTCTTTCGAATATTTTCAAGTAGGTAATTAAAATCCATGTCACATTTCCTTTGAAAAGTATAGTGTTCGTTAGTGGGATATTGCGGTTGCTGTATTTCTTGATATTGAAGGGGTATTTGACAATGCACTACCTAAATCTATAGGATCATCCCTGGTAAACAGAACTGCAAGCAACTACGACCCTTCAAGGTGGGGCCATTAGGTTCAGTGTCACCAGAGGCTACCCTCAAAGAGGGGTACTATCTCCCCTTCTGTGGGCGTTCCTGTAGATAGTCTGCTTGATGCCCTCGACAGAAGAAAAATAGATCTGCAAGCTTATGCAGATGGCAAGGTCCTCGTTGGAAAGGGTAGCTTGTAATATTTTCTAAAGTACTCCAGCAAAACTGTGATGATCCTCTTCACTAGGAGAAGACAATTAGACTATTTAACGCCACTTTCTCTCAATGGTGAGGAACGGAGGTGAAATATCTTGGCATTGTCCTTGATAAAAAACTCACCTGGAACACTCACTTGGAAAAAGGTTTACACAAAGCCAAACTGCCCCTATGGATATATCGAAAGATTTGTTGAAAAACTAGGGGTTTAGGTCCCAAACAAATATATTGGATTTATGTGATGTCAGACCAATGATCACTTATGGGGTAATTGCCTGGTGGCTGAAGGCTTCACAGAAAACAGCTTAGGCGAAGTTCTCTGGCTTTTTTTGGAGAGAGGCTAGATGCTCTGCATATAAACTTGTGCACATTGTCAACTGCACGAATAAATCCAATGCAGAGTACAATAGACTGCTGGTTGACACTAGAAGTAATAGCGTTCTAGGGAAGATCTCTGACATTATGTTTCCAACTTTCAACTACGAACTGCCCGAGAGAAGTGGATCTCCGGGGAAAGGAAATATTAAGAGCAGATAGTTGTTAGTTCACGAATGGATCAAAAACACCTTCAGGTTCTGATGCAGGTGTTTTCAGTCGCAGATTCAGGACAGAAATATCAACCTGCCTAGGGATCTATGCAACTGGATTACAAGCGGAAATCTATGTTATTGAGTTGTGTTCGGACAGATTGGTGGAATCCAATCTCAAATACCAGTCAATAAAAATATTTTTGGACTGTCAAGCGATATTGGAAGCTCTTGGTTCCCACTGAGCAATGTCTAAATTGGTAGCAAATTTCCAAAAACCACTCTCCTCGATAGGAAGACTTAACAAATTGTCTCTTATCTGGATTCCTGGCCATACTGGCCTTGAGGTGAATGAGGCTGCTGACTTCCTTGCAAAGGAGGGTGCTGCAAGCAGATTCATCGGACCTGTCTGTTCAATCTGTCTGGTTTTCCGTTAATCAGCTGTTGCCCCCATACGAACGACAACTCTCAGTAGTTGAGAAAATTGTGCGAACTAAGAACTATCGAGGTCTTACCTTTTAAAGTGTGATTCCTAACACGGTTGCAGAATCATTCCAACTCCAACCAGATAAATCTTCTTGAGAAAAATATCTGGTCGAGGCAGGAATCGAACCAACGGTCTTCCGATCGTGAGTCGGGCGCACTACCACCGCGGCCAGTTCCACCAGAACCTGTCACTGGCATCGCTTTAGGCTTTGCCAAACAAACATTGAACAAATGGATGACAAGAAGATTTATGGACATCTGGCAAAATCTTCCAGGATTGGCTCACTCCAAGAGGTGCATTCATCCTTCGAAGCTTGATACCACAAAGTTGTTGGACTACAGCAGGGATGAACTACGATGTCTAACAGACTTTCTCACAGGTCTTCTGAATCATCATATGCAGAGACTCGGACTGCCGGAAGACAGTGTGTGTCGCCTCTGTTTGGAAAATGATGAAAAGGCAGAGCACATACTTTGTGCCTATTCTGCTGCAGACTGAATCAGGTTAGGTTTTCAGAGTCTGGCAGAGCCGCACTCTTAGCTTCTGACCTGAAAGAACACTAACCATATCAACTAATCGCCTTCGTTAAGAAGCTGGGTTTATTTGGTCGAGTGCGAATATATGTGAGCCAAGATAAACCCCTGCGGGTTGCGGTGGGAGTCGAATATACCCACTTACTTATTCCTGCCCTAACCTAGTGGGAGAAGAAAAGGGTATTGTTGGGTTTTCTAATAGCGACTCATGGAAGTCATGATACATATTTCAAAGCAATTCCACTATAGTGTGTGAACAACATGAGTATTGCCTTAATGGAAAAATCGAATGAAAAGATAGACTTGAACTAGTTCATTGTTAGACACGATATCATTGTTATAGAAATTTAACTATTGAATTATATAGCTCAATCGATTTATGGAAAAATGTAGGCAGACAAATTATATTCTAGCGTGAAAAGATGTATCAATTGATTGATGGTGATGTTCGTCTTGACAGACGTTCCGAACCAATTGATTATAAAATAATAAAAAACAAATCCATAGAAACATCAACTATTCTGGTAATCATTTTTCATATATGTTGAAATTGGCCGATACTTGATGAAAATCCATAACTAACGTATTCAAGAAACACTTCGTTGTGAGATTTTCACAAACACCGCAAACGGTTGTTGTTGGTTTTGTGGTGATTTCATTAACAATGATAATAATTTTCGAGTAACACAGAAAAACAAATTCGTTGCAACAGAATTTCTTCATTTCTGAGAAGCAGTAGAAATTTTGGCACCCAAGAAGATTAGAAGTAATGGTTATGAATGAAATGCCAATATTTGAATTTTAATATTCAATAGTTTTTGTGGACACCCTGCATGGAAAATTGCCAAACCTGAACTATATTATTCGGTTAAAATTAATATTTTTGCAGAAGTCTCACACTAAACAAGTACCTAAACAAGTCACCGGTAGACAGTTGTTTCAGCTCATTGGATATCGTCAGTAGCGGGCAGCTGTCTACCGGTGGCTCTTAAATTGAAATCAATATAGAAATGATCAAAATAGTACTTATCTATTTATCTTTTGATTTTCATGGAATTATTTTCCAGCAGCTTGACTGTATTAACCTTCCTCGATTTCATACCATTTCTAGAAACATGTGGATTCGATTTCCGATACCATTTCAGGTTAGCTTTCCAAATTTCTGCTACCGCAGTTGTCGGTTGATTGGTCAAACCACCAACACTGAAATAAAAACTTGGCAAGTTGACTTGGGTGTCACACCAATAAGTGGTTCCACTTATGTTTCGCTTGCGTTTACGCAGCTATTTTTATCAAGTACTTCGT
>WOGP01009689.1:0-10627 GCA_015342065.1 Leptinotarsa undecemlineata | reverse complement strand
TTAATATTTCAATTTTTTATTTTTTGTTTGTAGCTTGTATGTTAATTCCTTGTAATTTCAGTTTTTTTGTGTTTAGTAAAATTGTTATTTTCGTTTATTCTTTCTATTTTTTTTTATTTTTTCAGGGATTTCAAATCAATTTATATTAAATTAGACAATGCAAGTTCGAACTGATGTAATACACCACGAAACATTGTCAACCACCTTCAAACAAAAATGAAAATTCAGTTCTCTATTACGTTTTTTATTTCATCACATGCTTTTTCAAAATGATATTTATGATTTGCAATTACTTCAAATAAACCAATCATAATATATAATGTATTATTCAGTTTCTTTTTTTACCACTAATAGCTGTTCATATTACAGATGGATTCAAGTAACTAAATACATCCAAATGAGAGGGACAGTTTATGAACAAAAGCATAAGTTCATCTTTGATGAAGTAAATGAGTTTATTTGATTTATATAAATAGAAGCGTTTCAATGAAAAATGCTTTCTCTTCAAAGGAAAACAATTAATTTCTCATACGAGAGACATTTAAATAATGTTCTAAGTAAACATATCATTCTTTCCAAACCCAAAACAGTTTTGTTTCCAGATTAATTTTGCTCAGCCTAAAGAATGCATATTTACTTCTCTTGAGCTGATGTGATGATTTCTATTGAAATGTATGCACAATCTTGGTGGAATATTTTTTTTACTTGAAAGAAGCGTTTATTCAGTCCGTTTGAAATAATGATTCAAATTCAACTTGAGAGAATATGTTTCTTAGTTTAAAAAAATATTTCTTCATGAATATAGGAGAGCAAGATTTCTTTAAATCAAGATAATTTTCTTCATTTAGAGATTGTTATTTTTACTGTGTGGTTCACCCATTATATATTTTATTCATTATGAACTATATATAGTGTTACATCTATTCAAATCATTTGAACTCATCAATATCAATTGAAGGTGGTTGACAATATTTCATGGTGCATTTCATCAGTTCGGGCTTCCATTGACTAAAATGATTTGAAATTTCTGAAATTTCAATTCATGATGAAATCAAGATTATTAATCAATGTTGATATTGTGAAAAAACAATTACTCATCCAGAGGCTTAGGGTCTGAATCTTCACTGATGGAAATCATCCATAGAAAATGATGTAATTTTCAACTATCTACATACTGTCACAATCAACTAAGACAATATTCCCCTAAGTGTCAAGTTATGTCATTCTAATATCAATTCGTATTGGAAAAAGATATCCATTACTCGATAACTACCCATAACTCGAAAATTCATTACAGTTCCTTAAACGGATTGAGAAATAGGCCTCGTAAAGTGCACACAAGGAACAGAAACTCCTTCACTACAGGTACATCAACGAATTCGTTATACACATAATGTATAGAAATGAGCTGTTCTGTGAACAAAAAAATGATTAAAATTGGTAATAGGATAATTTTAGGGATCCAGGTAGATTCAATACTGATCTCAATATCTAAAAAAAAACCGTAACGGATACTGTCATCACTACAAGGCAACCAGATGAATCCATAGCTCAAACACCCGCCGTAGACATATGGCTAGGTTGTATTGTGAATGCATTGCTGTACACAAATATTCTTAAAGGACTAGCCTAAGTAAGTTGAGGCGATGCCATTTCCACTTGAGAAAACGCCATTCACATAACAATTGGAAATGGAGACTATTGGAAATGAGTAAAGTACCCATAGATGGTGTGTTGGAAACCTCAGCTTCGACATCGATAACTGAACAAAACTTGTTTTCAATCTTTTACTACAGTTTTCCCTTCAGTAACAATAACAAGACCTATGACGTGTTGAAACAACACTGTCTTGTATTGGATCACGAATGATTCATCTTCTGGGGGTTTGTTTTCGAACAAACAACGGAACATCTAGAAGAGCCTCGTTAATTGCTGATATTGGTAGTCTGATATCACTGATTCTTTCGTCAATCCCACTACCTTAACTTTGTGCGTTCTGTAGAAACAGTTGTTAAACTGGAAGCAAATCTGTTTCATGTATACTAGATAATCTGTAGACAGTATATATTAACTCACTTCTTTGAGGATTGATATGTATACTACAAAACAGCTATACACTGAAGTAGAGTACTGAGTTGATGATGAAAACATTGATTTTTACATTGAACATAACTTATTTTTATCTAGAAAATTTTATTTCATTTTATCTCAAGTTCAACTGGAAAATTCAACTCCTTCAACACAAAAAATATTCACCCAGTTTATATATTGGTTTAGATAACAATGAAATTTGTACAAAGCATTTGAGAATACGGTTCAATTCCTATTTCTGTTTCTATTTCTATATCTCTGTTAATTCGAATCTACGTTTTTAGAACCTATCCACGGAGCTTGTAGATGTCTAGATAGATATTTTGAGTTTCAAACATCATAGAGATTGCAAATTGAGAAAGATTAGTGAATCGAGTGGGAGTTTGCAAAAAAAATTATAGAATATTTTCACAAAAGTATGAAATCGAAACAAGATGAATTTCATTAGTTCGGACTAATGATATTATATAAAATGATTTGAAATCCCTGAAAGAACTAAAAATGAATAGCTGAAAATAACAACTATATTAAGCAAAAAAAAACCTGAAATTAAATATTAGTGAAATAAAATACCAGTAAAAATAGAACAATTGAACAATTATTAGTATCCACAATCGTCTTCGGGTGATGACTGCACTAATATCTCCGAGAAATGACTATTTATGAGTCAATTGAATACATTCACTCATCTCCGCTAGCCTTTTTCAACTTCAATTTAATGGAAGATGACCGTTTGGCGGAAGATGACCGTTTGGCGGGAGATGACCGTTTGGAAGGAGATGACCGTTTGGCGGTAGGGGGCCTTTCCCCTCCCTGTGTATGTGTCTTGTGTATGTTTCTATGATTAATATAATTGTTATTTTCAGCTATTCATTTTAATTCATTCAAATCCATTTCAAATTATTTTATATAATATCAGACAATGGAAGTCCGAACTAATGATATTCATCATGAGACGTTGTCAATCATCTTCAAACAAACGTCGAAACAAGATATTTGAAAAATTTTCTACAGAAAACACTTCTAGATGTCCACTTCGAAGTTATTTACAATTGAATCAAATAACTGTTGAAAGGTGGAACTGAAACGTCTGGCGTAATCTCAATCCAAAATGGACAGTACTCCCAAATCCAGAACTGCAACTCTCTTCTTTACGCTCGTTTCAACAACCAAATTAGTTGAAGACGTCAACTCGGTTGGTGAAACCCGCGTCAAAAAGAGTGTTTCAATCATGTTGTTGAGAAGCAGTATTCGTATTGGAATTTATTATAGTCTAGTTCACAAGCTATTTCGAGGACAATTTTTGTCCGGCTCCGAAACATATGAACAAGGTGTCATTCAATTCGAAATAGCGAATAGCCGCAAAATATTTGATATTACAGATCTGCTATGAAGGAAGATCTTCGAGACCATTCACGAAATTTTTCTTGGCTAGATGTTTGTTTCAACTTTGAATATCCTTCCATTAGTACATCTGAAGTTACGGGAGTTACTCTATCATCCATGATTGCATATATTTCTTTTTCAATGAAATGCACCTCTAACGGCACACCTTGGCCGAACAAAAATTACAAGCAAGCTGTCGCCTCCAAAAATCTCGCCTAGCGGCAGTTGCGCAAAGATCCCAGTGCCGAAAATAGAACTAGGTTTGTTGATGCTCGCATCCGCTGCAAACTTGCGATAAATGAAAGCAAAGAACTTCATAATCAGAGAATTAGGGATGAACTGCTTTCCAATACCAACGGGTCTAGATCCTTCTGGCCGGTAGCTAAAGCTGTTGATTGAAACTTTACAAAATCCACACTGACACATCACTGGCACTAACGGATGGTTCAACTGCAAAGACAGCCATAGAAAAAGCCAATCTACTAGCTGAACAATTTGCTGATCACTCCACAGTCGATTTTCTGGGAAAGTTACCACCCACTATTCCCAATCTAGATTCCACAATGCCGGAAATTACGCATTGAATTGGGGCAAGAAAATGTTTTCGAATGACTATGTACTAGTAGCTTTGCTATCAGTGATATCAACAATCATGGAGAAAGTCGTAAACCACTATATTCATTTCGAAGGCTTCAACATCCTGAGCGATCATCAATATGGCTCAAGAAAACAAAGATCAACAGGCGACCTTCCATCGTATGTCACCCATATTTAGAATAACGGAATCGATGGAGAGTCAAGAGCTGTAGTGCTTGATATTTCTAAGGCCTTTTACCATGTGTGGCATGAGGATTTGCTGACCAAACTTCGAAGCTATGGCTTGCCGAATCATATTTGTGTATGGCTCTTCAGCTTTCTGAAAGAACGTTCCCTGCGGGTGGCCGTCGACGAATATCTCTTGAGTAAATGTATCATCAACGTTGGTGTTCCTTAGGGATCTATCTCCAACCCTCTTTCTATTGTATATCAACGACTTATTGGAAAAAACCAAGAATCCAATATATTGCTTTGGTGAAGACAACACACTTGTTTCGTCATTCCATTTGGATTCCAGGATATCCGCGGCGGATGTACATCTTTATTGGCAGCAGGAGGTTGCATATCTCAATGAGGATCTAGAAGTGATTTCGAATTGGGGTGAAAGTAATCAGGTTCAATTCAATGCCACCAAAACCCAAGAATCGGTTTTCTCCAAAAAATAAATATCTTCGAACCGCATATAATGATGTCAAATCAGACAATTCCACTTTTTGTTTCGATAAAGTTGGTTGGGAATTAAAAAGGACACCAATTTGTCTTGGCACAACCATGTCGCTGGAAATGCAAGAGCCATTTCTCAAAAGCTTGAAACACTGTTCAGAATTAAAAAACCTTACACAATCCAGCAACTTTTGATGCTTTAAAAAGGTCAGATTATACCTTCTTTGGAACATTGTTCTCATGTATGGAGCTCCGCTCATAAGCTGCTGAATTATATTATATGGAGATGCTAACATCACTTGCAATCTTGATAGTCTAGTACATCGAAATATAAACTTTTTTCCAAATGAATTTAATCTCTAGCGATTCAAATCCAATGTGAATCACTACTTTCGCACAGCCACCGCTCTAAGAGCGCCTGGATTTTTCTGTAGTGTTTTTGTTTTGTACTTGAGAAAGAAAAGATGATTTCTGTTAATATTCAAGTTCTTGCAAAACTTGCAAAAGTAATGAACATTTGAATTAAAATAAATGTGATTTGGTTTTTTGCGAATATCTCAAAAACTATTCAAAATTTTGCAAATTTGAAAGAAGATTCAAAAATAAAAGTGCCGTAGCAACCAATATTCATAATTTTCCCAGAGAGTTGAAAATACGTTCTAAAAGAGGTCTCTGGCTTCCGCAAGACACGTCAGGTTTGGACTCTCAATGAATGAATATTATTTCAACTTATTGAATATTTTATAATGCAGGCACCTACTAGATGAATGAATGAACAAAAATCCGCAGTTTATTGTGATATTCAAAATAATTATGCATCAGTTAATCAAGAATTTTTTTTGTAAAAAACTGTTATATTCCCAAAGTGAGATATAACAAAATTTTCTCAGAAAATGCAGTGATCTAAAGTAGTATTCAAAAAACCTTTGATAAATATAAACAATTATTAATCAATAACTCAATTGAAATAAAAAAATTCCAGTTCATAGTCAGTTCTCAAGTTGCTTAGGCTGATGAACTAAAGAAAAAATTTTCTTTTTAACTTTTTTATTTCATAATTCATAAAATAGTGAAATATCAATAAGCTGAAATTATTGATGATTATACCTCGGATAAAAAGTAATATGAGTGATATAATCATGTTATTTTACGGTTTTATAAGATATAACATAAACATTTTAAAACATCCTGTTTTTTTTATAAAAATATTCTATACATGGAATAAATAATTGTGATGAATTTGTTCTCCAATCGATAGAAAATTAATGAGTCCTGAGTTTTGCCATCGTATCTCAATTAGTTTATGTGGTATAAACAAATAGGTGAAAATGATGGAGTAAATGAGAACAGAATTTTTGAATGACGATGTAAAATATTATTTTTTTTCTTCCCAAGATATAATACATGCTTTGTTACTTTGTGTTGATTTGATGCTTTAATGCTTTGTCTGGAAAGGGAAAAAATATAGAAAAATATAATTGTTTATAACAATTTGTCCATTGAATAAACAATGAAAATCGCAATAAAAACATTTTTTTTCAGTTATCAAAGAGCAAGATGAATCATGATTTGAAAAAATGATTATTCAATATCAAATACAAAATTTTCAATTATCAAATTCGTTTTTGAGTAATAAACATTTTTCCAAGGAATGATTTTTTTGTAGATCATGATTTGCATCAATGATTGTTTCCGAAAAAAAATTTTGGAATATCTCATAAGTAACGCAGTTGCTTATAACAATTTTTTTAACAATAGCACATAAAATTTTTCCTAAATCATTTCCATGTAGCTTTTGATCTTAACAAAAGAATCGATAAAAAAAAGTTTCAATGTTTAATTTCTCAACCTAAGTAAATTGTTGATGAATTGAAAATTTTTGTTTACATTTTTCCAACGAGAATATATTTTGAGACCTTTCAAAAAGAGTTCTTGAAAATATCTCAGAGGTGTTATTCAACATTGTTGCACTTGCAATGTTCCTGTGTGAGTAGAAAAAATGTTTTTTCGTTAAAATTCCAGAGATGGCATTTCAAGACCTTCTGGGAGAATCATAAATATCAGTCCAACAATTCCAGGAGGCAAGATTTTTTTTTTTTCGGAAAATTTTCTTCTCGTTTTGAATGTTTTCAAATTGGTTTCAAATTGTTTCTGAAATAACCGAACCACATTTATTTCACTCAATTGTTTATAACTTTTGCAATTTTTGTAAGCGGAATTTTTTCAGAAATCATCTACACAATGTTACAATCGAATGACATCTCACTTATACTTTTTGGAGCCGGAGAAAAAAGTTTGATATGAAATATTGCCTATTATCTTCAATTATCGGCGATAGCTATGTTAGCAATAACAGTTTGAAAAATCCGTCATAATCCTATTCTTTCGTTAACCAGCTGTCGCTTCCCTGCGAAAGAAATGTCCCAAAAGTAGAAACTCATGTGAGCCAAAGTTAACGAGGTCTTACATTTCAACGTACGATACCCAGCACATAGAGTATATATGTTACTTCGATTTTCAGAATACTTGTTATATCGCCGATTAAAAACACCTTTCGGTTCTGGTGCAGGTGTTTTCAGTCGCAGACCCAGGACCTATCTACCTGCCTAGGAACTTATGTGACTGTATTTCAAGAGGAAATTTATGCTATTGAATTGTGTGCGGAAAGACTGTCAAAAACGACTCTCCTCGATAGGAAGACTCAACAGTTTGTCTCTGGTCTACATTCCTGGCCATACTGACCATGAAGGCAATGGAGCTGCTGAATATCTTGTTTCATTGGACCCCGAACCTGTCATTGGCATCGCTTTGGGCTTTGCCAAATAAATACTGAACACCTGGATGGCAGGAAGATTTAAGGACTTCTGGCAGAATCTTCCAGGTCTGGCTCACTCCAATGCGTTTATTCACCCTTAGAAGCTTGATTGCAAACAGTTGTTGGACTACAGTAGGGATGAACTACGATGTCTAACAGGTCTTCTTACAGGTCACTGTCATTTGAATCATCATATGCAGAGACTTGGATTGTCGGAAGACAGTGTGTGTCGCCTCTGTCTGGAAAATGATGAAACAGCAGAGTATATACTTTGTGCCTGCCCCGTTGGTGAACGAATCAGGTTCTTTAAGTTCGGCAGATCCATACTCTCACCATCTGACCTGAAAGACCACTCACCACTTTGTTAAGAAGAAATCCTTGTGGGTTGTGGTGGAGGGTTGAATAGACCCCCTCACTTTAGACCTACCTACGTCGATGTATTATCCAATCTTATGCATCTATAAATTCACTATAGGGATTGTTCGAGTGTAAACTTTTTTTGAACTACCTGTAGAAATAAAAGATATTGATATCGTTGACACAACTGGGACTTGAAGTCCAACGTATTATCGAAGTTTTTTCAGTTTCAGATCAATTCATCCATAACGTCACGAGGTCGAAATAAGAAATAAGAGTCAATGCTTTCAGAGAACTGAAATCTCTTCAATTTTGCGAGCAATTGGAACCCTCCGCTCAATTTCCACTTATCACTCTTCTTATAGAGTTCAATGCTTCCCGCTGATTACTTTTGGATTAGAGCCACATTCTCCTAACAAAATGACTAAAATCGTTTCTTTGCCTTCAAAGCCGTATTCGTATTGCTGCCAAATGTGAAACGTAAAAAAGAAATTATGCTTATCGCCGTGGCATGATTTACTAGGGTAACGTGATTTTTCGTTTGTTCAATATCACACCAGATGTTGGGGAAAATTCTCATCTGTATTCACGAAAAGAAATGAAATGTAAATAACGTGTTTGTTCCGAGTGCGTTTGTTATGTCTTTGTTGCTCTCTCGGCGAAGGTATATTATTTTGAGGAACTCGATGCTGTTTAGTATTCTTGAAAATATGCATGGGGAGAGTTAAGGTCGGATTTATTACTGAAATCGATCGGTGTGATAGTTATTCGATATGATACATCTATATCTAACCGGCATTTCATTTCAGTTCATAGTGGAATCATAGGAGTTTATGCTGAATACGTAGTTTTATGAAACAAAAAAATTAGAAAATTTTGTGTAATCATATTTATTTTTTTCAAGAAATAGAACAAAAATGCTATAGTACTGCCATTGAGTTTATCAGCAATCTATTTGTGACAATATAAACAATGGACAAAAACACAGCCGTTTCTTCAAACTACAATATACAATAATTCCACAAAATCGAGGATGTCCATGGCATTGAGTTTATGTATTTCTAATCTTCTAACAATAATTCAAGAGGTTACTATAAAAGTTACAAACTGGTAGTTACCAAATTACCAAATGCTAACTCATTAATTAAAAGGTGTAACTTCAAAAATCTAATAATATTGTAACGAGTATAATACCCCAATAATATCTGGATTACATATATCTACACACATACATATGAACACATATACAAATATTAACCTGAATACAGAAAAACAAATACAATAATTCACAATAATAGAATAATTTACTGATAAATACTCATAGCATACAAACAAATTTCAGATTCAAGATGCAAAGTAAAGTGAAGAAACGTCCCATATATTCATTAATCGAACAATTGTAGAATTGCGCTTCTTTCTATAGAAAGTATAAAAGCTGTATTTTTTAAATTGAAAAATAACAATTTCTCTTTGTAGATAATTGAAATGTCGTAATGTTAAAAATGCTTGGCATTTATTACCAATCGTTTTCCTAGCAAGTTTGAGTTTGTTGGAGTCATTTGCTCTCGTGAGATATCTATGCGATATATAATCAAGCTCATTGCTTTTTTTTGTTTTGAACAAATATATGACGGGCTTGAAATAATATAATTTCCTCAAATCAAGCATTTCAATTTCTTCAAATAGAAGATAGAAAGAATAGGTTCCTCGTTAATGGAGCATAATTTTAAAGAATAGTTTTTGTGAAACTTATAATTCTTGGAGATGTGTATACGATGCAGATCCCCAACCCAAATTTCCATACGATGATCGAGATTCAATTATTGCAAAATGAAGTATTTTCAGAAGGGATAGGGTAAATATTCTACTCATAATCGGAAACTCCCTAGTAATATTCTCAGAGTATAAGCATAGTAAAAATCAATTAATTGTATTATTATACTGTGGTATTAGTGACATTATCTATTTAAAAATCTCAACTTGAATGACTGTCGAGTTTCATCCCTAAATATGTTACATATTTAGTAGACTTAACTCTCAAAATATTGATATGGTTCTTCACATCTAGAAATGTGTATTTGGGTAAACCGTTTTTATAACTTGTGTTAGGCAGAAAGTTGATAATTTATAGTTTAGCCAGTGATGGTGTTTAGATTTTGTTCAATTTTAAGTTTGCGGTCATTCCACGTTTCACCGGAATAAAACATGACAGTATCATCAGCAAAATTCATCATTTCACCACAGGTTTGTGAAGTTGATGAGTAATTGATATAAATAATAAATTGTATCGGTCCCAAAACATTCCCTTGTGGAGCTCCATACTGTACTACCCTTTCCTTGCTCAAATAAGCATCTACTTTCACACATTGCCGGCGGTCTTTCAAATATGATTCCAATATGCTGTAGACATTCCCACGAACTCCCACATCTTGCAAGACCTCCAACAGCTGAGTACGGTCTGTGATTCTCTATGGCATGGTACATTTTTGTAGTAAATGATGAGATAGTATTTTCCGTTGATTTGTTTACTTGGAAGCCAAACTGATTGGGCAAGATGAATTTGTTCTTGAGTGAGATATGTCTATAGTTTGAAAAAGTGACTTTACATTTTCACAAAAACATCTTCACAAAACTAGAAAATTATATCAATATTTGCAAAACATATAAAAAAATTACTAATAAATCCCGCAAAATAAAACCTTGGATTACTCAAGGCCT
>WOGP01009688.1:0-10628 GCA_015342065.1 Leptinotarsa undecemlineata | reverse complement strand
ATATAACCTAAGCTGTGTCTCCAACAGGTACTGAGATTCCCATGCTTAGGATCCTTATCTTGGACACACTGTATATACCGGATGAAGGGACCTATCAAAATAATAAGTTGCAAGTTCGTTAAAAAACTGATTGAATGGCTGACAGAAAGCCAGGATAGCAGTAAAATTATCTCATAAAGTTAAAGAGAAAATATTTTTTGGCTTCCTACCTCTCCATCTTTATACAAAAAATACTAATACACCGTAAACTTTTTAAATTAATTTGTTTCTTTCTTTGGAAGATACCCACATGTTTTTGCATGGAGATGATCTCTTCAAAAAATGTGTTGATAATACTCTGGGTATTAACTACACAGAGATACAAAATAGAAGAAAAAATCCGAAACAATTCAATTCAATTCATTTATCACCTTTTTTGCCATATGAAATATGTTAGGTTCGTCAGTACACAAGTAGATATAGATAGGTCATTTATACAAATTATGCAATAGAAACGCTATTCATAAATTTAAAGATAAAATTTGCACACTATACTCATAAATATAAAATTACAAGATATACACACTATATCAATTTTTACACAGATACACGTATATGCATATACTTATACACGAATGTTCTACAAATTTTAACCAAATCCAGAAATTCATCAATTGCATATATAGGATTATTGGTCAAAAAAGTGTTCACACTTTTTTTTAAATTTGTTGATAGAACTGTCTCTTATAGTCCTCGGGAGTAAGTTGTAGTAGAAACTTCCAGCCCATTCTGGTGACCGCGTGTAAGATAGATTTCGAATAACTTTTCAAGTGTATGTTATTGTGATTTCTTGTCGAATAACTGTGAATATCCGAGTTTTTCTCGATGTTTTTAATGTTGTTATGAACGTATACTAATATTTTCAATTAATAAATTCCCAGTACAGTAAGTATTTTATTTTGTTTAAATGCTGATCTACACGATTTTCGATATTCTAGATTGAAAATCAGTCGTAAAATTATTTTTTGATCAATGAATATACTACTACATTCCGTTGCTTGTCCCAATGTGATAATGTTGTTACTAATTGCTTAATGAGCGAGAGCATAATAAACATTGATTAGCGATGCTTTGCTTAGCGTATATTTCAACCTGTTAATAGCAAAAAATGCTTGGTCCAATTTTTTGCACACATTGTTGATTTGTTCAGACCAATTGAATTCTTCATCCATCATAGTGCCAAGAAATTCATAGTTCACGCTTATAGGTACCTTAAAATCTTCTGTTTCGACAGGAATTTCTTCACTGGCTACCCGTTTCAATGAAAATTGCATGTATTTTATTTTCTCTAAATTGATAATCAATTGATTGATATCACAACAAAGTACAAAATATTTAATGACATTGTATGTTTTCATGCAAACTTCTTGGGAAGTATCCCCTGTAACTACTATTGAAGTATCATCTGCATACATGAACAACCTACCTCCTTTGATAATTTTAAAATAGGTAATGTTTCAACTACCTGAAGACAATAAAAAACAACAATGCGACAAAGTGATTCACTATATAAAACAGAACCAGTGTAAAAAAGCAACTTTTTCACATCACGCGAGAAAGTTTTGATTTTGCGATAACTCCTGAAATATAAATTTGCATTGAATAATGCAATTGGTAAGTATAATGGGCATGAATGCTTGGGGGAACTGATAACGAATAATCGTGTCCGTCTGAATAGTCAATTGAAAATATATGTTTGAAATGTTTTAGAATATTTTTTTTGTGAATAATTCAACCGTTACTTGATGAAAATCCATAGTAACCTCAAAAACTACACTAGCGAAATATGTTGTGATTATATTCTTCAAATAAAGTTTGTGGAGATCAAAACGTGAGGTGTAGTTTTTGATAAAAGTTTTAGAATATGTTTTTTCCGTTAATCAGCTGTAGCACCCCTACAAACGACAACTTTCAGAAGTTGAGAAACTTGTGCGAGTTAAGGACTAGTGAAGTCTCACCTTTCAACGTATGATTCCTAACACAGGTTAGACGATAGCAAGTGGAAATCGGGTGTTCAGCCTGGGGTGAACCATCGACTCACACTTTAAATGTGGTAATTGACAGAGGCATTTCACACCGTTCAAAGGTTTTCAAGTTAATCGAGTTCAGACAGACAGATAGCTTTATAATACGTAGTGGCTCAGCGGAAATATCTACGATTTTCTCAGTAGCAGTAGCTGTGCTTTATACTTTCTGGCATGTCACCAGTTGACAGTTATTTTTTTCGCTTATACCCTTATCATAACAGAAAATTATTCAATAGTTTAGCAAGGATTTTTGGTAACTATTTGCATTAATTTCAGAATATTATAACATAAAAGTTTGGTTACTCTTTAAAAAATTACAAACTCATAAAGAAGTAATCCTTCAATTTGTTTCATGATTCACTTTTATTTTTTGTTGAATTTTTTTCCCTCTTTCATAAACCATTGTTGTTTCCATAGCACATATGATAATGGACCATATTTAAGTTTTGTTCATCATTAATTTAGATTGTTATTGCCTCCATATATCTTCCGAATGCTCGATTTCTCTTGGTAATTCTTTTGTGAATTATGTCCTGATTAGTTTTTTCAAACTTCGAAATACTGGACAGTTTTAACCTTCTCAACTTTGAAGCTGTCAGTTTTCAGATTTTTCATTGTATTTCCTTCTTTTTTCTTCATTTACTCAAACACATTTCGTTTTCTTTTCCTTTCAATGCAGTCCATGTTTTTTGCTTGTTTAATCACATTGGATATAGTGTTTTCTATTAGTACCGTCCACCATACGTAATTATTATGAAGCATTGTATACATATTTTATTGTTTGAATTGAAAGGAGTGAATTTTTTGAGTCCATGTTGATTTTTCTCAGTATCAGATCGAGTACAAATTTAAATACTGGGAAAATTGAACTTGATTCGCTTTTGCGTAAATAGCGATTCACATTGGATTTGAATCGCTAGGAATTGAATTCATTTTGACTCCACATAAACGCAGTCCTCCAAATGAAAGCGTTCTCAAACAGTGTTGAGAGTTGAACCTCAAAACGCAGTTCGTCGTCTGTTTAAAAAAATCTATTTTTCCGGTAATCAGCTGACGCCCCCATACGAACGACAACTATTAGAAGTTGAGAAACTTGTCTGCAATGTAACTTTTCCAAACTTTTCGAGATATGTGTGCAAAATATTATGTACTCCCATGGTTTCGTACAATAATAATGATACAAAGATAAATCTTGCATGTTTAAATCAATACCTCTGTACGTACCTGGGAAGGCAAAAACAAATCGATGTTGTTTATTAGACTTTCAAAATGGCTTCGATCAAATAGACCATTACGTTCTTCTCAGCAAATTGACAAAATTGGGACTCTCTAACAAACTGATTATTCTAATTGAATCATATCTAGTCAACAGAAAACAATTCGTCGAATATGAATCTTTCAAATCGGCCCAGTACATAGATACATCTGGGGTACCACAAGATTCTAATCTTGAACCTCTATTACTTTTAATTTTTATTGATGACTTGGCAACCTTTTTGAATATTCCTAGCCTATTATTTGCAGATGAGCAGTTCTGATATGTACCACTCTTAGTGGAATCAACTGTGCCAAGTCTCTTGAACACCTCCCGTGAAAATATCTATGAAAGAGTGACAAATTCCCAACCTTTCTTCGATGTGCCAAACTGTCAAGGTTGCAAGTCATGTTCGCGTCTCCAGTCAGGCGGATGGCTGTTTTCCGGATAGAATCCAGCAGCTTCAGGGTATGCTGGGGGGCGGAGCTCTATAAATGAGAACAATACTCCATAGTAGACAGTTTGGTACTTTAAGATTCTTTGATGGAAAAAAAAGAGAAATGAAAATGTCCATGTTTTTTATCACTTTTATACAAGTAAAAGTGGTAACATAGAGAGTTCCAATTCTATTTTTTTCTTTATGAAGATAGTACCACTGAAAACCTCGGCCGCGAAAGCCTGAACCAATTTACCACTACGTAGACACCATTGTGGAATATCCATATATTCACTCATATATTTTTTTCCCTTCAAATGTTGCCAATAATGGGATTCTATACTTTATTTTTTCTTTTAGCTTCTGCTGGTTTCTTCACCTGTTTTTACATATTTGTAACATGTTGTCTTGAAATGTTCTTTTCATATTTCTTTAATCTGTGTCCCTCTATCAGCTGCTCTGCCATTCCTTTGTCAATGTCTCTCTTCTCCCTCTAATATATGTTATTCGGGGATCATTAACTTCCACATTTTTCACTTCTTGAAATGTGTCTTCTTACTGCGTTCTTGATTGCTGCAATCACTATGTAATAGTAATGGGTATGTATCTACATTCTCTCTGCTGCCGGTTCATGTGGTATTTGACTCGAGATCATCCATAGTTTTGATATGGTCTATTTAGGTCATTGTGAGACCGGCTTCTTGTATTATCTATGACCGAAATATTGATATGAATATGGACGATGTTTTAATGTGTACGTCATTACATTATATTTACTTGTGTTTGAAGGGAAATTATTGTGAAAACACTATTGCTCAACAGGTTTCAGATTGAAGCAGAGTTGAAGACAGTCCTCGATGCCACTGATCTCACAATATAATTTCAGTTCATCTGGGTATATCAAACAGCTGATGTCAATGACCCCAACTATGCTGCTTATGAAGGCGTTGAAGAGTAGTGTTCCTAAGTTGCTTCCTTGTGTAACACCCGTGGTAGCTGCATATTCCACGGACTTGAAACCATTGAATATAACATACTGACGCCTGTCAGTGAAGTATGATATGAAAAGTTGGATCAGTATCAGAGAGAAGCCGTATCTGTAGAATTTCGATAGCAGTAATCCGTGATCAAGTCTTCAAGCGCCTTAGAGGAACATGAGAAGACTTTTTTGATAGGGGATAGACATAGTCAATATTGTTATGCACCAGATTGTGTGCTGAAATTACTCGTCTGCTACCCACCTAAAATAACAAACTTCCATTTTATTCTGACAATATAATCTGCCACATGCTGTTTTATACCTATATATACCTATGTATACCTTTGGAATGTATTAATGAAATTCAATCATGACAGTCATTCAACAGCAAAATATAAATCTTCCGCTGCTGGCAGAACAGATAAGTGTTGTTTCTGTGATTTTTTTTGTCCAATAAACCATAAGCACCCATTCACACAGGGAGCTTCACATCTCTTGCTCCTGAAAGAGAGGAAGGCTCTCAGTGCCAAAATGCAGCAAGTCTAATGAAGGTTTCAGATCGGGAGCCGCCTCGTTCCCTGCACCTCATGCCGTGGAGTTACGTCTCTTCTTCAAAATGCAGAAGGATGAATGGGGACTTTTACAGGAGGGGTGCAAATGGCTCTCCCTAGTTGACAATATCAGGGCAGATTACGATGTGGAGCTTTTAATTAGTGCTTCCTGCAACCGGCCCGCTCTTTGGGATGAAAGTCTCAACATTTAAAGGTGCTCAACGTAGATTTCGCAACTTTTTCCATCCCATTTTTGATCGTTGACTTTTCTGTTGTTAAGATTTCTGTCGACAGTGAAGAAGTCAAAATGGCAACCGTTCGCGTGCGATCCATTCTACGACCTCAAGGAGTCAGGAACCAAAAAGGCTCCCGATGTGAATGGACGGTAAGTAGGAGTGATAAACGCTCCCGTATAGGAGGGAGGGCTATGAAGCTCCCCGTGACACCCTTAGAGGTGACGCGTACAAAATATCAAAATGTTTTTACTGCTTTATCTTCATATTCCCGCCCGGTTCATGTTTTACAAAGCCTCACCTCTCCCAGCATTCATTTTGAAATGTTTTCTCGTCACGTTTTTCCTTGCAATTTCCACAATGAACGCGACGGCGACAATAAAGAGCTATTGCGCCCCGATAGAGGATATCTATGAAGGTCGATTGAGAGATTTCAAATAAAATAGTCCATTCTTACAATGTCATGTTTTTATCTTGAATGGAGCTAGGCAAATTGATATTTCTGCACAATGTGCTGTGTGATTTTCTATATCAACGTTTTTCCTATGGTAATGAGGGTCTTCAAGTTTGGGGTTAGTGGATTCAGGATTGTGGCAAAGCAATCAGAGTTTTCAATTTATTTTCTATGTACTCTCAGTAATTCATACGAATAGTGTAATATTGATTTAGCTGAACGTTGTTTTAGTTTTACAATAGTACGTACTCAAAATTTGATTATTTTAAGAAAAAAAATTGTGAAAATATTGGATGAAATGAGAGCTATGAATGCCTTTAAATTGTATCTCATGTTGCAAGAGTGTGTATGATGTATGTCTCAAATTATACGCAATAACTGAATTTAAAATAAACTACACTTTTTCATTTTTTCAATGTAATATTTTTCCACAAACTTTGGAAAAAACTTTTACAAAAGTTGGACCGTTAGAGAGAAAACAATATTTTTAACAAATTCAAAATTTGTACTAGTCTCTGCGACAAACGAAGAAAAAATGACTCGTGAATGAGACTTGTGTAATTGATGTGTCTAATTTTCACTAGTCAATTTTATTTATACGACCGGTTTCGGGTTTATCCCCATTATCAACTATAAAACTGAAATATGTAATTTGAGAACTCGGTTATATCGGGAGTTTTTAGGTAAGATAGTTAAATAGGTAGTTAAACGAACCAAGGTGCCAACTATAAAATTCAATACTGAAGATTTTAGGGTTTGTTCAGCTTATAAATTCAAGAGTGGAGACCTACATGAATCGAGTTGCTCATTTAGGGGTATATATTTGAGGTTATCCTCACTTATCTTGTGTTTTGATTCATTGTAGGATTTTTGTCCAAACAGACGTGTTCACGAAGACTTACATCAAAATTTCTACCGGTTTGGCCTATATATACTGCAGAGCATTCGCCACACTCTATTTTATATATACCGGATTTTTTCATTCTATCTCGGGTGTTTTGCATTGAACAGTGATTAGGCAGTAATAATTTAGGCAGAACTCCGTTTGAAATGAAAAAAATCAGTAAACGACAATGGATAGAATGTCGGTTAAATTGTGGCAGAGTTTCGTATTTCAAAGTCCTATTCAATGATGTGTAAAAATTAATATAGCTCTCTTTTGGTTCTGGAGATATACAGGAAAAACCAAAAAATTCAAAATATTTTTTTTGCCTATATCTTCTTTATTCGCAGGCATATTGAAAATCTGTCCATATTTTGCTGTTGGTACTTGACGTGAGCTATCAGGATATGTACATGAATCTTCTCCCCAGTGTACTCTACTCTCTTCAGTCATCTGACTTTGGCCACCCCCATTATAGAATTCTTAAAAACGGACCTGTATTTTTTGTTGGAGTTTTTGTATTGTCGATGTTCACTTCATCCTGAGAAATTAAATTTTATTTCAAAATCCGGGATGTTTTGGAAATATTTGGTTATAATTGAGTGAATTATTTCCTTTTAAATTACGGCCCTGGGAATTGGTTGATTTAAGTTTGATAAAAACACAATAGCAACTTTCACGTCTTTCAATGAATTCGCAACAATGCAGAAAATAAGTGTATTAAGGGCAATGAATAATTTGAAAAACCGAGTTCAGAAATGTCTCGAAATGGAAGGACTCCAACATTTATTGTGCCATAATTTTTTGTGTACATAAATTGAAAAATGGCAGTTGGTTAGCGAGAGATCTGGGTGAGGCATCAGAACTTCGAAGCTCAATTCATTGAATGGGGCACAACGACTTGAACGATTTTTGATTTTCGATTCTTGACTTTTTAAAAACGTTTCAAACCATTAAAAGCCACGACATAGTAGAATGAATAATTGAGATATGGAGTTACAAATACACATGACATTGAAACGGAAAAAATTTTCGAAAGAATTTGATAGTTTTTTATGCAATCGAGTTTCTATTTGTTATAGGTGTTGTTAACATAAAAGTTGGAGACAATTCATTTATAAACATAGTCAAAAACCATTTGAAAATTATCAGATCAACATAATCAATGTGAAACGAAGACCTATTCTGAGTTCAACAAAAGGCATTCAAATAAATATTGATGAAAATGCGAATTAGTACTTCCTATATTGTGTTCGAATCTCAATATTCCATACAAATGAGAAATCAAATATTCGAAATTTTGTTCTTCAAAGAAATGTAATGAAGGAATTTGTCTCATTGATTTGTTATTCTACACGGTTGCCGAAAAAATAGTATAGACAATAGTATTTTCCGGACTCGTTACGTAAATTACTATTTCCTTACATATGTGGACTCCGAAGAACTGTATAATGGGTCTGAATCCAAATTTGTTACGTCAGAAATAACGGAATTGCACCGCGTAAAATTATTTCGTTATCCTCTTCTTCCAGTAATGTGGGTCGTTTTTCATAGAGCTGTCCCATGAAATTGCTATAACTATATATTCATTACTTGTAGCTCTAGTTATGAAATATCGTTCATGGGCTATCATATTCTTGAACCATTCCGGACAAATAAGTGCATTTTAATGTTTCTACAAACACAACAGTTCTATCGATTTCATATCAGCTTTCCATTTAAATTTCACTTGAATGCTATACCATCATAATCATTCCGTCATCAGGTGGAAAATTTCAATTCACTGGGGATTTCATTTGCAGTGAAAATATTTAGGATTCATTCGATTTTCAGGCCTGGATGTATGTCCAAAAAACAGATTTGCTAATTATTTTTTCTGTAACGGCATTGATAACGCATTTGTGGAAAATAATAACCTGGAAATGAGTTGCGTGTCAGAAACATCGAATTATACGGTTATTGAGCTCACTAGAGTGCATGGATATTCATAAATCTATTTATACGAATTTATATTGAGTTTTTTATGGTCCGTGTATTACAGCCTACTGTTTTCCACAATCAATTTCACGCCATGAAATTGAGAGGTTGAATTCATATAACGGAAAAGAGGTAGTCATCAGTACGTATTGAAAGAAATTTTAAATTTGTTCACTTTGGAGAAATTGATAACGAATTCAGAAATTCCCAGTTCGGAACTCGAAGATTACATATTTAGCAAGTATGAAGTAGATTCGGTTAGGTCCAAAGTATATATTTGACCCTACATCGCAACCCGCAAGGGTTTATTGTAGCTCACACCTATTTACACTCGACCAAATGACCCAGCTTATCAACGAAGCCAATTAGTTTGTATGGTGAGTGGTCTTCCAGGTCAGATGGTGAGAGTACGGCTCGGCCGAACTCTAAAAACCTGATTCGGTCCCCAGCGCGACAGGTACAAAGTATGTGCTCTGCTGTTTCATTATTTTCCAAAAAGACACTGTCTTGACAGTCCGAGTCTCTGCATATGACGATTCAAATGACAAGTGATCTGTAAGAAGGCCTGTTAGATATCGTGGTTCATCCCAACTGTAGTCCAACAAGCTTCGAAAGGTGAATAAACGCCTTAGAGTTGGTCAGTCCTGGAAGAATCTGCCAAAAGTCCATGAATCTTTTCGCCATCCAGGTGTTAAATGCCAATGACAGGTTCTGGTCCGATGAAGCCGCTTGCAGCACCCTCCTTTGCAAGGGAGTCAGCAGCATCATTGCTTTCCAGTCTAGTGTAGCCAGGAATCCAGACCAGAGACAATCTGTTAAGTCTTCCTATCGAGGAGAGTCGTTTTTGGCAATGTGCTTCCAATTTAGACGTTGCTCGATAGGAGCCAAGAGCTTCCAACTTCGCTTGAGTATCTGGGAGTATTTTCATTGACTTGTGTATGAGGTTAGATTCTTCCAATTTTCCCGCACACAATTCAATAGCGTAAATTTCCGCTTGAAATACAGTTGCATAGATTCCTAGGCAGGATATCTTTGTCCCGGGTCTGCGACTGAAAAGCAGTTCGTAGTTTACAGTTGTAGGCATACATTCAGAAGTCATTTCGAGGATGATGTGACTTCCAGTGTCAACCAACAGTCTGTTGCACTCTTCATTAAATTGATTTGTGAAATTGGCAATGTGCAATATGCAGTCCATCTAGGCTCTCTCTCCAGAAAAATATTGAGAGGAGATCTAGGTCTGGTCCATTTTCAGTAAAGCCTTCGTCCACCAGGACATTGCACCGTAAGTGATCCTTGGTCTGGCAATCATCACGTAAATCCAATGGATTTGTTTGGGACCTTAACTTCAAGTTCCAGACTTGGTGAACGTAATTTTAAAGAATCTGTATATCAACGTTTATTTCATAAATGTGATAGACATCTTCAGCAGTATTCAACAGCAAAAGGTTTCGACTGTATGGGTAGCAGGTTCTTACTGAGGCACACTGTTGCTAGATATTTGAAAAATGTGAGTTTGTTTGGAGTACATGAAATGGTATGTTTTTCATAAAATCGTTCGACTCTTTGACCCAGGGACTTGAGGTCAACTCTCCTAACCTGAGTGGCTGAACCAGCAAAATTGTTTTATAATTTCATGGTGCTGCAACAGTTTTATTTTGTTGGTATTTTATAATTACTTCCAAAATGCTAATTGATTGTATTAGACGAGCCGTGAACATAATACAGTTGTAAGCAATAGAGATGTTTCATAAATTTGTCATAGAAACGTTTATAAAATGAAATATCCGTTATGAC
>WOGP01009687.1:0-10628 GCA_015342065.1 Leptinotarsa undecemlineata | reverse complement strand
CTACACATCCATGTATAGAGTTACTTATTTGCAAATTGATTACTTCCTTCCTTTCTTTGGAAGATTCCCTTATCCTTTTTTTTTATTTCAAGATGGAGTAGAAGAAAGCCAAAAACTTTCTTTCCCAAAAGCTTAAATGAATTCCAGCCATTTTTTCTTTCATTTCCATTTGAGTGACAAAGCTTTCATTTTTTTTTATAGTTTTATGTCAGGCCCAACCAAAACTCCTTCTTTTAGTTAGCATCGGCTAGATCAGGAAATTTTTCAGATAGATACTTGAAACAATCTCTTTCTTTGTCTAATGATTTCACAAACTGTTTCATCAACCCCAATTTGATATGGAGTGGAGGAAGTGATATTATTTTAGGATCCACTGAACTTTGTTTTTCAGCATTTTCAACTCCAGGAATGAGACCCTTTCTTATTGGCCACACCTGCTTGACATAGCGTTGTTTCCTGTCACGGCTATCCCATTCACATAGTAAAGATGGAAACTTAGTGTAACCACTTTGTGGACTCAGTAACATTGTAATAACTTTCAAGTTACTTTCAAGTCAAATGGTCCACTTATGATCAGAGTAGGTGAGCTTCTTAAGAACAAATTTAAAACTTTCGTAGCATTCTTTCAAATGGACTCAGTGTCCAACAGGCACAGAAGCAAATTGATTTCCATTGTGAAGAAATACAGGTATAAAACTTCTTTTTGATGAATCGATGAAAAGTCTCCATTTTCTCTCTGGTTCATACGTTATGTTGCACATTTCCAGGACGCCAGATATATTGTTGCAGAAAACTAGGTCACCCTCTTGTGTAAAAAAAGGGACAAATACCATTTCTCTAAATCGGTACCATGAAAATGAAACACCGGAGGCTAACATATGTCTTTCTTTAAGCCTAAACATAATTCAGACAAAATTTACCGCTTATAAAGGCTATATAATACAGAAACATCGAACCCATACCGAACTTAAAAACCCATTCAATTAGAAAAGTTCAGCCGTCGAACCCATTCCGAACCTAAAATCACATTTTATAGGAAAATTTCAGGTGAAATTTGTGACTTATCTATAGGTGATAGCATTTTTTAAATATTTTTCCCGTAATCTGCACACAAAATACTGTTAAAATCACTAGTTGAATATCCCACAATTTTTTCATGGCGGACCTGTGATAATTGTAAAAAAGCATAAAATGACACAGGAAATTAACTTCACAAATATCTAAGTCTCGTAAATATTTCATTGCATCCTTAGTCGCTGTCCGGAAGTCCGAGGGGTCACCGGTGTAGGCCCCCAGTGGGCAGTCTTCAACTATGTGGCTGATCGTTTGTACATTATCTCCAGATTCGCACCTAGGAAAAAGGTTTTTACCGCATTTGAAAAATGAGTCAGCGCATCTCCCACATTTGGTTCCAATTTTATTTAGGTTCCAATTTTATTTAGGTTTACCATTTTTTGCGGGGTGGGCCGATTCGAGGTGGTTTGCTGGATAATAATATGCAAGGCATGTTGTGGTAAGCTAGTGGAGCATTGACCTTCCATTCTTCCCATCATGCATCATGCAGAGACTTTCCAGTTCTGAGAGGGGGTTTCTGAAGCAGAGTCGTAAATAGACTCCAACACATTCACTGTGATACAAACAGTCTCCCTGTAGAAGCTTGATGCATATTATACATAGCCTCATGCTTCATAGCAAGCAATGTTGCACGTGTAATGGATCTCTTTATCTCAGGGTTTTTCGGGATTGTAGGAGCAAGTGAAACAGCTGTGGATCTGGTCCACTTCGCTAATGTATTTGAGTGGTCAAAAGTGTTTATCAGATATGATACCGACAAGAGTAGGGGAGAAGGGGACAGGTTGGGACACCGTTTTACAAATTATTATATCTCCATCGGTTGCTAACATTATCAAGTTGTTAGAATTTTGTAAAATAGAACCTTCTTGTTATATGACTTTTCATTATCATATATATCCAAATTTCGAATAGTTTTTCAGAAAATATAATATTAGTGAATTTGGGGAATGTTCCGGAAGTGCCCCAAGGTGGGGCATTTTCTGTTCGTATATTTTTGTATAGGCTCTATCAGGTTGAGAAAGACCCTGGTCGACATCCATCCCGATTTTTCAGCATAATCAACAGCCCCAGGAATGGCACCATACAAGAACTGATCCTTCATCCCCACACGAGGAAAGATATAAAGAGGTGGAATTGATGCCCCAACAGCCGATATTATTCCATACATCGTTACAAGAGATCCTCTTTCAGCAGATACGCATTGTCCTACAGCTTTTGAACCTGTTTCTGCTATCACTCTCGGTGCTTGAAGGACTGTGGTTATACCGGTTTCATCAGTATTCCATATACGATCTGGTGAGAAATTACATGTGGCCTACACTGAGGCATAATTATTGAAAAATTCCTCCACATTGGCTCTATTGAAAACTGAAGCTCTAGCTATACTAGTATTCTCTGGTTTACGATTGGAAAGCCTTGGATGGCGTTTCATGAAACATTGCATCCAGTCCTGCTTTCTTGTTGATTTCCCAATTTCTCGGAATTTTCTTATTCAGTTTGGAAGCATATTGGAAAGCCAGTCCACGACAGACTTCATATGTCAAGCCGTAGCATATTTTTGAAGACTTGGAGATATATCTCCAGCTCGATTTCTTAATTTCGTGAAAACACTTGCCGTGTCGCATATTTTGATGATGCAAACTCTTCTTCTGATTCACCACCTTCATTTCCAGAGTCTTCAATATTATTATTGGAACGCTTTTTAGCTTCGACAACTCTGTTGAGTAAAGTTGATTTCGGTATATTGAATCTTATTGCAGCAGCTCTTAATGCCATACTCTTGCTGATAACATCCTTCACAGCGTTTTTCAAGACTTCTCTAGGAATTTCTGGCTGAATAGGACATTTTCTTTTGTATGTTCCCACCAACCTACAAACAGTAAGAAGGTACTGAAAGATAGATCATGGGGCATATCTGGACAAACACGAAAATGAAGCAGGGGCAGCCCCGGACAGTCCGAACCTGCCCCAGCTTTGTATATAGTTGAGTTTTATCCTCACAATTTCCTCAAACACTAAACAATCATCATACTTTATTGAGGTTAGATGAATGAAAATATGCGTTCTTCCTGATAGACTCATCATTTCTTACCTGAAATTCACTCCTTGAGGAGTAAGACCTTACTAGTAGATACCTCAACCTTGAATCACTAATCCCTTTTGGAAACTTTCGAATAAATGGCCACTTTTTAATCAAATTCAAGAAACACAAGCCGGCGTCAACGATTCCAAACTGTCAACAGAAGCATTTGTCTCTGATCGGTGAATTTTGTGTCATTGCTGGGCGGTAAATTTGAAATGTCCGGAAGTGCAACATGCCGGACCTACCCTCTTCTCCCATACGAAAGTTTGACAAAACTAAAACTATATGAATGTTAATATCCAGAAATATATTTTTGAAATTCAGTTACATTTCCCTGTACCAACTAATTCATAACTACCTATTTAAATGTAGGCACACCATAGGAAATATAAGTTATATTCTAAGCTAAGTTACTTCACTTGTAGTAGTTAAGTGAAGTAACTTGGCTTGGAATCTCTTAATTTTTAAATTTTGTGTTTAATTGTTCTATTTCTTACACGCTTCATATTAGCATCACGTGTATGTATGTATGTATGTTTGTTTGTATGTATGTTTGTTTGTTTGTAACTTTCAAGCTCGAGATCTGTATTGACAGGATTATCGGCATTATTGCTTGATCTATTCGCGGGCAGATGGCGCGATAGGTAACCTTTTTGATGAGTTGTTCAAAAGAAAATCAAAATAAATAAATGTAGTTGAAAAAAACTGAAAAACATGCTTTTAAAGAACATCAAACAGAAAAGTTAGAAATAAATATAGTTCAAAAAAACTAAGAAACACGCTTTTAAAGAACATCGAACTAAAATGTTAAAGTAATTATTTTTAAAATAAGCTTCAAACAATAACAATCGAAAAATACTAGTATTATGGTGAAAAAAGCGTGGGCGCTAGATATACAAAGAATATGGCACCAATCGCCCATGCTTTTTTCACAATTATACCAGTATTTTTCGATCGTTATTGTTTGAAGCTTATTTCAAAAAAAAATATTTCAACTTTTCAGTTCGCCATCTGCGCATAGATCAAAAAATATCAAGGAAATTACGTACAGCGCCATCTGCCCGCGAATAGATCAAGCAATAATGCCGATGATTCTGTCTATATAGATCCCAGCTGAAAGTTACAAACAAACAAACAGAGATACATTCATACATACATACATACATACAGGTGAAGCTAATATGAAGCGTGTAAAAAAATATTTTTAACTTTTTAGTTCGATATTCTTTAAAGCATGTTTTTTAGTTTTTTTTTAACTATATTTATCAACTTGTATTTTATTTCAGTAATTTCATTGCATGATTTCTTGCTTAATATAATTTTTATTTTCAACTATTGTTTATAATTTTTCATTTGTATTGGTTTATTCATATTATACATATCATATTAGACAATGGAAGTCCGAACTAATGAAATTCATCATGAAACATTGTCAATCACCTACAAACAAACACTAATTGAATTGTATTCGAAAACAAAAAATCATTATGTCTGCAGAGTTGTTTCAAATCAAATTTGAAATTTTCCTACGTCCTACGTTCAGCTGGATATTTTTGTTAACATTGGCAATTGATCACTGTCGTGTTTATGCGCCGACAATATAATTACTAGCTTCCTAAAATTCAAGATGACCCTACAGGTCAAACCTGTTAGAAGTTGCTTGGAGAAAATGATTAATCATGTGATGAGATTTGAATTCAGTTTCTGTCAGTCGTTTTTATAATTAGGATCGACGCGACGGTAGAGACTGAGAGAGACTCGGAACTTACATATAGACGGCAACTCTCAAGTATAGATGCAATCCACTCACAAGCATTGCTTCTTTTCCCACAGAACTATGATTTATTCAATAAAGTTGAATGGACAACACATTCGAATACCTTGCAAAAATATTCCAACAGGGCAGTTATGGTGTGCTTGGTCCCCTATTATTCAGTCTGTTATTCATTCTGTTATTCATTCTGTTATTCATTCTGTTATTCATTCTGTTATTTACAGACTGTGAGTGAATCAAATTATTTGCAGATGATACATTATAGGCCTGTACTGTCTTAATAAAAAAAAATTCCAGACCAATATTCACATTAAACAGTTATGAATGATTTCATTATTATGGAATTGTGCTTCCCGATGTACTTGTCGATAATAGAATGGAGATTTTCTTTGACACTATCCGATAATTGAACCAATGAACTTCATACAATTTCAATAGGTTATCATTGATTTCCACAGTATGATTAAAAAAAGAAATGAAATTCAATTGCATTATAATATTTTCACAAAGGAATATATTCCCGTGATTCAATTCAATCAAAGTAATTGGTTTTTCAAGAAACAAGCAAATTATAGTATCAATTTTACAACTTAAAAATACTAGGAAGGTGCAATACAATCCAAAAGGTACAAAATGTCGATGAATTATAGACGTCAACATTCCTCCTGATTCCATACAGTAGTGAAAACCGTATGAAAAACTCTTCGATCATTTTTGAGACAGACTAGACGGAGCAATTTTATTTTATAATTATAGATTTAAAAAAAAACTTTTGTAAAATATAAAAAAAAAACTGATTTGAGGTATGCAAAATCATTTGAGAAAACGGCGTTGAAGTAAGAATAAGATGAATGTTATCACAGAGTCAAAATCACAATCATTTATTATTTGACGAAATGTCGTCACTGTTCAACAAAAAGAAAAACCTGTATCATCGCATTTTATGTGTTTCCAAAGTATTCAAGTAATGCTTTGTTGTGAGATTTTCACTGAAGAGTTTGAAATCCAGCTATATGATGTGTTTTCAGTACGAAAAAACTTGAGTACGCAATTTGAAAGCGGAACACGTGTTGCGGTGTTAATTGAAAACTACATGCACGATGAAGTGTACTTGAAAAATTATCTATTTTCATCAAGTATCGGACAAATCCATCACATATGTTTCTAACATCGGGTGTGATATACATAAATATCGTTCAGTGACATAATGCCAACTTTCGCAAAAATAGAATATGATCCTCATGTTCTCTGGAAACCCATAGGCTTCTGACTATAACTGAAACTACTTTTGCCATCTAGTATTTTTGAGGTGAATAACGAGTACACAAAAGAAAAAACTGTAATCTCTATAAACCCATAATGCGTTTAGTTCAGTACAACATTCATAGATGGCGAGACAAACTCCAGAACTGAGCAAATAATTCCATGTACCAAGAGTCCAATAAATAATAGTTTAAAAAACTAAAAAACAACGCTTTTAAAGAACATCGAACCAAAGTGTTTAAAATATTTCTTTTTAATGAACTTAAAACAATAACGGACGAAAAATACTAGTATTATTGTGAAAAAAGCGACAGGCGCTTGATATACAAAAAAATATAGCACAAAGCGCTCATGATGTTTCCACAATAACACTAGTATTTTTCGTTCGCTATTGTTTTGAGCTTATTAAAAAAAATATTTTAAATTTTTTAGTTAGATGTTCTTTAAAGCGTGTTTATATTTCTTGATCTACTTGCGGGCAGATGGCGCTGTAAGTAACCTCCTTGATGATAATAATGATAATAATCTTTATTCAATCCTTACAGATCATATTCAGCATGATATTGGATATGTTACAAATAAAAAACCATGTGATGATAGACAAATTTACAATCAATAATATTAAAATATCACAATTCAATAGATTTGTTCACATATACATGAAAACATGTATAACATTTAAATTCATACATATGACCAAACACATTTCAACATGTTGCGTAAATAACACTATACATTTGAAAACATAAATACATGGAACTGTGGAAATATGGTCGACACGATTCATCTTATTTTAGATTGAAAATGAGTCGAATAATCCTTTTTTGGGAAATACATATTCTGTTTGAGTTACTGGAGCATCCCCAGATGTTGATGTTATAGGATATGTTGCAGTAGATTAGAGCATAATATACATTGATGAGTTGATTGGTATTGAACATATTTTTAATTGCAATACAGCATAGTAACCTGTGTTCACTTTTTTGCTTATGGCATCAAAATTATTTTCCCAACTCATTCCACTATCTATATACGTTCCAAGAAATTTCGTTACTTCAGAAAGATGAATAGTGCAATTTTTGACAACCACTTGAATATCAGTCACAGATATCCATCTATAATGTAAATGTAAACAGACTTTTTTCTCTGCATTCACTATCAACAAATTTCTCATCACCTGCATAGAGAATTGCTAAATTTGAACTGATAAAGTCAGGTAGATCGTTTATGAATAACCAAAATATAAGCGGTCCCAAGATCGATCCCTGAGGAACTCCCCGGTCCATCTCATAGTATTCAGATGTATGCTCTCCGATTTTAACTGATATTTTCTTACCTTGACAGTAACCTTGCTGATATTTTGACAGTATTCGGAATTTGGACAAAAATGAGTGCATTTTATTATAAACACATCTTTCAAATACCTTCCCAATAATGGTGGGAATTGTAATGGGTCAAAAATTATACATAGTGGAGGGGTCGCCTTTTTTGAAAATAGGGCTTACTACTCAAATTTTGAGAAAATCGGGGAAAACTCCGGATTGTATGGAGCAATTTATAATGTTTGCTAATGGTTTGGCGATATATTGAGCAATTTTTTTAATGACTTTCGTTGAGATGCAATCTATTCCGACAGAATTGATGTTTTTCAATGAGCTAATCGCATCCATGACGTCACAATCTAATACAGGGGAGAAATAAAATGTTTCACTTCTGTACATTGTATAATTTTTTTTTTCAACTGAAGTGGTTGTCGACAGCTACTTCAGCATTACTTGCATAGAAACTGCCGAAAGCATTTGCGACGATTATTTCATCTTCAACAATGTCATCATTTATATTTATTTTATAACTAGATGAATTTTTTGTTTTTCCTCTTTTGTTCCTCACGATAGGTATTCCAAATTTGTTTCTGCTTTTGATGGTGACCCAGACCTCCTTCTTTGTTTTGATAGTATAGTATTAGTAGTATTTTTTGTATAATTAAGTGATAAAACATATATCTTTTTATAGACTTCGCTATAATGGGTATCACCAGAATTTCGCATCAACCAAAAAATAGTTTTCAAGTCCTCAATCATGAAAATGATATCATTATTCAACCATCCTTTTGCAATATTTTCCCCTTTGATGTTTTTTACAACTATTGGATATTAGATTAGATATTGAATTATATTTATGAAATTATCGTAAATGTCGTTGATATTATGACAACTCTCGTAGACCGTCAGGAAAGTCTCTTTCTCAAGAAATAATTTCAAATTTGTGAGGTTCTGTTCACTGGTATTACTGTATGTCTTCGATTCTTTTACTGATTGAGACTCATTTGATTGTTCGTTCGAAATAATTTCGAAAATAGTACCAAAGTGATCGGCGATATTCATGTTTTTAATGATTTCGAAATACCTTGATTTGCAAATATTCGTGAAAAAATAATCTAATTTACTTTCACTAGTTTTACCATTGATATTAGTGAATATTCTTGTTGGCTCACAATTTTTACAGTTCAATTTATAACTCTCCAACAGGTCATAAAAGAGTGATCTGTCATTCGATTGGCATAAATAATTAATGTTTACATCTCCACATATAATTAAATTGTGTTGCTTTTTTTCAAAGTGATCTATGGCGAGAGAGAGTCTGTTTAAGAATGTCTCAATATTTCCATTTGGCGATCTATAAATTGAAATTAAACTGAACTTGTTGGACTCAGTTTGAAAGGATATTGCACAAGCTTCAAAATCTAATTCTACAGAAAGTCTATTTATAAAAATGTCTGATTTGAATTCAATTCTTTTCTTGATGAATATTATGCTGCCACCATGTATATGGTTTTGTCACGTAAAATGTGTTGCGAGGATGTATTCGTCAAATTGGACAGTATTTACATTGAGATTATTACACCACGATTCAGAAATACATAATATATCTGGTTTTTCTTCAGATAGGACTAGTTCAAGCTGACTCTAGTTTTATTTATAATGCATTGAACATTCAAATGAATGATTTTCAAATTTTCAAAAACTACAGTACCTACTTGCTTGGAAGGCGCGTTGATTGTAAATTTCAGAATGTTTCCTGCGAAATGTAAACTTTTTAACAAGTACTCCTTCCGGCCAATGGGAAGAAGTATATAGTAAGTCCTGAAGTTCAACGCTTCTACTTTATAAGAGTTGAGTCTGCCATGAGAAGTTAATTTTTCGACGTTAAATGAGTGTCCTGGTAATTTATTTTCTAGGTATGTTTTTATCCCTTATTCTGTAGAATGCGGCAAACATCGTACATCCATAGTCTCCTAGGTGCACCAGTGAAATCTGCTGCCGCTGCGGTGCTATTCGTTCCCACTATCACTGACGAGTTTCTGCCATTGTATCGTCGCATATTGTTATTGTTTTTAGGATTGTTGGAATGTTGAACCTTAGGTTTTGTTCCCATCATTGAAATTTCGACACGTTTTTGTTGTTCCGTTTCTTTACCGATAACTTTCTCCGAAGATGGATTTAAATCGCTATTATCTAGGATCATATCGTTTGCTACGTGAATTTTCTCTTTTTGATTACTTTCATAGTTAGAAAGGAGTTTAATCATATCGATATTAGATTCTCTGAGGATTTTTATTTCCTCTTTCAACTCAGAGATTTGTTGCTTCAAGTTTTTAGTATGTTTCTTCAATAATTTTTCAAAGAATGTTTTCATGTCTTCACCAGCATTCGTTTTAACTTCCTCAGCATCATTGTTGGAGCCATATCTTAGGACACGATAATGTAAGGTAATATAAAATAGACGAGACACACAAAACACGTCCACTCGTTCGCTTCGTTCGCTCGTTCGCGATATAATAAACAAGCCTCCTTACGTTGGCCAATCAGATTTAACTGCAATACCACAGTATATAAGTATACTGTCACAGCATACCTAACAATCAACACGGACACTCCCTTGGGCGGGAAAAGTACGCGCATATAATTTGCATCGCCATGCATGCATGCCACATGCATGTATGTTTGTGTGTAAGTACCACTAATACATTTTGTACAATCAGCTGCATTTTTATTTGAGAGTTTCAGTTACTAACGTTTGTCCGTCCCCGCTGGGGACCGAATCAGGATCTTTGAGTTCGGCAGATCCGTACTCTCATCATCTGACCTGAAAGACCACTCACCATACAAACTACTCGGCTTCGTTAAGAAGCTGGGTTTATTTGGCCGAGTGTGAATAGGTGTGATCCACAATAAACCCTTATGGATTGCGGTGGAGGGTCGAATAGACCCACTCACTTTAGACCTACCGACCTACTAACGTTTGTGAGTCGCTTGTTGAGCATGATTTCTTTTAAACTGATTGATCAATTTTTCTATTCAAGCGAGTTCATACATAATTTCAAACTGAATTTGATCATATTTGGAATTTAGACGACTCCAAATATAAGTTCAA
>WOGP01009685.1:0-10629 GCA_015342065.1 Leptinotarsa undecemlineata | reverse complement strand
AATATATTCAAAAAAGCTTTAATAGACCTTCTCCTAGAAAATGCCTTTTACAATGTCGAAGAATTTTTAGAATTTAATGTATAAGCTGCTTTTTCTTCAGTTTGTGTGACTAGTCTGATAAATATTGTACCAGTAATGTATATGTTATATGTGTATGATATTTTAATGATGAATAAATACTATTCTTCTTCTTCTTCTATTCATAATGAAGAAAATAGAAATGAAACTTTCTGTCTTTCAACACTTTTATTTGTAACTAACGGTGTTTATTGTATAAGTTTGAAAATATTCGTATAGGACGAAACTGCAGTAACGTTAGTTACAAATAAAAGTGGCAAAACATTTAGAAAGTTTCATTTCTCTTTTCTTCATAATGACAATTCTCACTCTCTTGATTTGCGACACTCGCCTTCGGCTCGTGCCAACAAACTTCTGCGCTCGTGAGAAATATGTCGTTTTTTTCACTTGTTCTACAATATACTATTGAGCAATTCAAGACCTACATAAAATATAATATTACTCACTGAAGTAGGTATATGCCTTGCAGCTTGAGCGATAACTGCTTTAGCTGTATCTGCCGAATTGAGCCTAGCAGCTTCTAACCACAAATCTTCACTTTGGTGATTCACTTCGCACCCTTTCATTATCAGGTTCCTGGCAGCCTGCACCTTTCCAGTAACTTCTTCTAGTCGAGCACTTGCAATCCATGCAGGAGGGTGATTAGGGTTTGTTTCTCTGACAGACTTCAAGAGCAAACGAGCCTTTTTGATGTCGTTTATATCTCCTCCATATGTAGGGATCATTGATTGTAGATCGGTGAGGTAACCTTTTGGGTCAACAACTGTTTGTCCAGTAACAGAGTCCGATACCTATGAATAACCGTGTAGATATCTTGAAATGTCACTTTTTTTCATTCACTCTCAGAAATATTTTATCATTTTTGAAAATTTTGATAGATACTTTTTTTCAAAATCCAGTACAGTTCATGAACTGTTGAGTCTTCAGATAGAGTCCACGGGTATAGAATGCAATATTTTAAGATGGATCAGTGATTTATATACTATCTGAACTCATTATGTTTCAACAGAAGCACTATCCCCAGAAAATACAGTTACGTCTAATATCTCTCAATAATCTCACATTAGTCAAATATATTTTTGTGAAAGACTTAGCAGTTATTGGGAACTATAAATTTCTAAAACTGGCAGATGATCATGAGAAATTTTTGAAAATAAAATTCTGGAAAGTAATTACACTGTTACATTCTGATTTGAATAATTTATTTCGAAAATATGAAAATAATAAAAAAAAAAATTATATAAGCTTGCCGAAATTCAGTATTCTCGTATTCAATAACTACAAAATAAAAAAAGACGCCAACCTAGAGATAACTAAGCCTTCAAAGGAATTGATGTTTTCTTTGACATTGAAACTAACTTTCAAGATAAAAGATTTACATCTATTTAGAAAAGCTGTAATATTTCAATGAAAAATCAGTCATACTACAGACAGTGGATTTTATCAAAATATTTCTCAAATTTCATTTTCTATAGTTCATATCAATGTGTATGTTTTTGAAAAGTGGATGGAAACTATTTGTACCATAACTCAATGAAAATATTGAAAACAGATATTTTTTCAATTCTTTTTTTGAGTGGACCCACATTGTCAAGATAAATATAGACATAGCAAACATGTCATTAGCATGTGGAAAGATTTGACAATACTTTTGAAGTATCTCAGTGGTTTTTGTTACGATTTCCATCAGTTTCAATAGCTGTGTATTATTAGCTTGCCTTTGTATTATATTATATTTTCAGGAATGATTTTCCAACAAGCAATGTTTAGGATACACGTGACTAATGGCATTTCAAATCTCAGAAAATGATGGAAATAGATCACCCAGAGATCTCTTGATTTATTCTTATAGAATACTGGACTGTTTCATAGTGATATATCTTTTCTAATATGAAAGGTATTATGATGAAATTAATGTATAGTAATAATAAAAATGTTAATGGAAACATGCAATATCCTCAATGACTACGTGAATTTCATTTTTACTACTGAGACCTGCTGAATTTATTCAACTTCCCAGTGCCATTGTTCAAGAAACAAACAAAAAATATTTTATCCTATCTAAACAAGAGGCATTTAATATTTTTGTTATGTTATTATGTTCATTAATGAGCACTTCAGAAGTCATACTAGTTGAATACAAGTGGTTGTACCTGAACAAGTTATTGTATAGTGAAATACTGGTTTGTAAACTGTTCAGTGAAAAGCTCAGTTGAATAAATAATAGGTGGTCATCAAGTATCCACCAGTTGCCTCACATATGTTAAATAACAGTTTAATTTTTCGAAAATCCATAGTATACATTGTTACATATAATCAAGATTGAAAACACCCTGAGCGTCATGAATAATTAACAATAACATGTTTACAATCTGTATTTTGAAAATCTGTATCAAAGCTGAATATGTGCTATAACTATTCTTCAATCCGCATTGCAACCTGGAAAAACATTGAATTCGTTTTTTTTTGGTAGGAATTTGCTGGAAGAATACTGAGAGCTTCAAAATTAGAGAACTCAGTATGATGATGTGAGATTTTGGTAGAGGTCAAGTAATGTAACTTTTCAACCTTGAGGAATATTGAAGGTATCATATTTCAACAACCTGATCTATCAAAATCAACACCAGTCTAACAAATCAGTAGTAATCATTCTATAGTGATGCCTGCTTATATGATGGAAAGTGCACCATGAACAGTCTTTTAGAAGTTAAACTTACTTGTGATAATTTCACATTCATCAATGTGTTTCTTGCTTGGCCAATTTTTCTCAAGTCCATATCTCCTGTTGGTGTCAACATTCCTGAAAATTAAACGTTTTCAAAATTTAGTAATGAATAGTTTTAAACTTACATTCAAAAAACTTTCAATTATTTTACTTCTGAGGGAATGTTGCAAAAATCGGCAATACTGTAATACCCAAATAACTGAGTTTTTCAAGTGGATAATAATAATATTTGTAAGATTGAAATGAAACCAACTAATCAATTTTAGATTATACTTATATCAATTGGTGTTATAACATTTAAAATGATTACACAAATCAGTATATTATATCAATGTTACTATTATAAACGATTCTGAATCATCTTTTTGATGCTTTGTTTACTTTCATAATATTAAAATCTATGTCCGGGGATATAATTCTTTTCAATTGAATGGAAAGATATATTAATTTTTGCGACAAAGCTTTTAGGTTTTTTACTCCTACATCTTTATACAAAAAATATGGAAAACTATCAGAAAAAAGAAGAAGACTATTAAATTTCAAATGCACATACGTTTCTTTTCCTCGGAATAAGTCGCTGGTTCCAGGTCCGTACCGGGTATTCACTGTTATTTCATTTTATGTTTTTTGCTTAATATAATTTTTATTTTAAGCTATTCATTTTTAATTCTTCTCTTTTAGGTGTCTCAGGGATTTCAAATCATTTGATATATTAGACAATGGAAGTCCGAACTAGTGAAATTCATCATGAAACATTGTCAATCACCTTCAAAAAAAATTTCTTTCCGATAGAAACTAGAAGAAAAAGCCCTCTGGAAACAAGTTTCCAGAGTTTCCAATACTAGTTGTTGCCCGCGGCTTCGCCCGCGTAGAATTTGGTAATTGTAGTACTAATTAGTAATATATTGTTGTATGGCTCCTGTTCCAACGATTTGACAGAATCAGAATCAACGAACTAAGGCGTGCGCAGCGTTATAGAATAGTGATTTCAAAAAATTGTTCTACGGCGCCATCTAGTGGCGAGTTACAGAAAAATGGTAATGGTAATTCATGATCACTTTTTATAAAGATAGGGCAGAAAGCCAAAAAGCTTTTTTTCCATATTTCTTTTCACTTAGCCAACAGTTTACATACTTGTTGTAAATCCATTATTGTATTTAACTCATACTTAGGAGCAGTAACAACATAGCACCACACATACACAATGGTTAATAGATATGTAGATATCCTTTATTGGTTTTTTGTTCAGGTGTAGAACATGTCAATTACAGTAAACATTACAGAAGTAGTAGAAAATCATGAGGTAATATCATTAATATTGATTAAGAATGTAAATGGCCACAGATGTATGAGTAACAAGGTTATCACAGTTAATATATTTAATGTAATATTATTATATAAGATACAGAACACGAACATATACATCTAAATGTAGGGTTGAAAAGAGACTAAACTACATCACAATGCAGAATGATACCACATGAAATATTCAACGCAAACACCAGTTTAAATTATCATTGAAGAATTCTTCCAGGGAATAATGAGCTTTGGAAACAAGCAAAGTTTTCAATTTATTCTTCATGATCATAGAAGACAAAGTTCTGAGAGATTCAGGTATCTTGTTATAAATATGAATGATTGAAAAAGGTATATTTTTTTGAAAATAGGTCAAATGTGACTATATTCAAAAGGATATTTTTGATTTGTGAGTTGTGGGTATGGTTCCTATCATGAGTCGCAAAAAGAGATATTTTTTTTGACAAATACCACAGATTCATAAATATAGAGACCTGTTAGTGCAAATAAAAAATTACCCACCAAAACTTACTCAAAATTTCAGCTTTAAAACTTTTATTCAGAATGTTCTATAACCATTACAGTCAACTCAATCTTGAACATTTTCCACAAGAATAGTAGGGAGTCTATTTACAGAGATTTTTATTCTCTACATTTCCTAATCTTACCTGGTGTCATTACTCCGGGAACCATACTGGCCAAACCAGAGTTGGGATCTAAAGATGATGTTGCATCCCCACCTAAATTTCTTGAAAGAACACTGTCAGGAAGTGGTGTGAATTTTTCTGCCCTGGGGTTTCGTTGTTTCTTGTTTCTAGCATCACCCACTTCTGGTACCGATTTCCACTCGTCTTCACTCACGGCTGCCAAATCTCGTTTTAGATCAGAAAACTGCTGCTGAATCTTAGGCCTTTCCTGACGGTACCGTTCTAATTCTTCTCTCAGGCGTTTTTCTCTATAATCTTTTCGTTTTTCATCCATTCGTTTGTCAATTGATTCATAAATCGCGTCAGCTTCTGCATCATCCTTGTCATAGGGATCTTTGGAGAACAGTGATCCACCATAACCACTAAATTCGTCATAATTGGTGTCATTCAAATTTTCTTCTTCCTGATAATATTTTGATAACTTAATAGTGCATTCTTATTTAGAAATTCAGAGCTTACCTCTGTTTCTTCCTCTTCATCTTTTTTCTTGGGTCTCTTGGCAGCTGGTGGAGCATGGCGATCATCGCTAATAAGATAAATCAATGCATAATTGTTATATATCAAACAGTTTTTATTTTTTCATATATATAGTGCATCCTATTTTTGGCTTTCTACTACTTCATTATAAAAAGCAGATTCCCACTTTTTCTTTTGTATCAAGATGGAGTAGTAGAAAGCAAAAAACTTTCGTTCTCAAAAATACTTTAGCCATTAGTACTGACCATGTTCAATGCTCTGTAACTTTTTGATATAAAGCTGGCCTTTATTTATTGAAACTGAGAGATGAATAGATCCAAGTAGAAGTGATAAGTCATTGGATCCCTATTCCATAAAATAAATTATTTGACACACTTATGTGCTCAGAGATTCAGAAAAATCAACAGCCCTTAGCAGTACCGATTGTAAAGAAATATTTAGTGAAAGGTGGCATAGAATAAATCCCAAACAAGCACTTCTCCCAATTTCCCATAGTGAACAAAACACGTTTCCCCTCAAACGTATTTTGATCACTATGCTTGTCTCGTCAACAAGATCTTGACTACTGGACTACCCAAGTACCTTGCCTCAAAATAGTTCGAATAGAAGACATTCACAAGAGATCACTGGGCAACATAATTGATAGATGTTCTATTCCTGTCCATCACTCTTCATTTTTCAAGGCATCCTTTTTTTACTTAGTACCTTATCTGCTGAAAAATATGCCTTTAGATTATCGTAATTTACCTGCTCCTACTCTGAAGAAAAATCGCAAAGAGGCTATACTGAATGAGCAGTTAAATAAAATAAATTTAAGTCCTATCAGCTTATTTGTATCATATGTTTTTAACCTGTTGATATCACTTCGAATGTACTTGGTCCCTCATTTCTACTGTCTGTGTTCTGAAATCGGCCTATCAGCTATAATTTGGCACTAGATGTGTACTAATGAAAAAATTAGTACAATCAAAGTAAGAGTTCTGAAATGGGTCAATTTGAGTACCATATGTGTACTTATAAAAAATTTAGTACAATTAAAGTAAGAAAGTTAAGAGTTGGCCAATTTTACTCGTTACTTAATAATTGTCCTTCATAAATGTGTCCATCGAAAAATGAGGAGAGTTCAACTCATGTTTGATAATACTTCACATCCTAATTGTTACCAACTACATGCTAATCAAGTGTGCATAAATTCACCATTAGAAAGATGTATTCCATTTGATGGCATATTTATTATTTGATTTATTATTGACATACTCAAGTGTTTACAACAATAGTTATCAAGTTAGTATTACTGATAACACAGTTAATTTTGATAATACTCACGAAACGTCGTTAGCATCTCTTGCTGGACCAATATCAGAACGAGTTGTGAATCCTGTAGCCCTGAAATAGATAAATTAATCACAGGAGAGAAGTTTCATGTTTGATTTCTGAAGCAGTCTAAACACATACCCTCTGCCTACACCAGCAACATATCCAAGAGGAGCTGGTACTCCCAGAAAATGTTTTTTATTTCTATTCACTAAGGCCTGAGGAGGTGCAGACATATTTCAAATAGAGGATTGTTTTTTCATGTATATTAAATAATATTTGACTTATTTTCTTTCATATCAATATTTTTTATAACTGCATAGGTTGTTTTCTACTTCTTTCTTTCTTTCATCATAGCATTCATCATAACGATTCATAGCTATTCACGAATATTGTCGCGAGATGGCCATAAAAAAACTCGAGGAAAACGGAAAAATGTTAAAATGTCATTTTGTATTTGAATTATATAATTTCAAGAAATACTTTCTTGAAATTATATTTTCCAGAAATAGTTGAAAGGAACCACAGTGTGGTTGTTATCAAGATATTAAAATTTGAACAATGGTTATTGTATTTCATTAGTTTGGACTACTATGATATAAAATGATTTGATATCCTTGAAAGAATCTATAAAAAATCAAAAGAGATTATCTGAAAAATAACAATTATGTTGAGACAAAAAGCTTGAATTACAATGAAATAAAATACAAGCAACAACCGAAAGAAAAAAAAAAGAACTATTAACACTAGATGTAAATTAAAAAATTATCAACAAGAAATGAAAATAAAATAATGAAAGATTCCAAACCAAGTTATTTCACGACGTTTCGATCATCAGTATCCCCAATCGTCTTCTGGTGATAACTGTTATCACCCGATAAGATAAATAGATAAGTACTATTTTGATCATTCCCACATTGATTTCAATTAAACAGCTACCGTGTAAGCATTGAAAATAAATAAATTGTATAAAAACACCAATTCCAGAACCCTTAGTGACCAACTAGAATTATGCAGCTCTCCCATTTTGAATTTGTGAATTTTGACAACTAGTTGGTATTTGGAGCAATCCGGGCATTGATCATTCAGGTGATATTTTGTTATTTCAGATGCCTAATGCAGATAATAAGCATTGTAAATAGATTTAAGGATATGTCTGTAAAATGCCTCAGTTTACTTGTCTTATATTCTAGTACAATTTTGTGTAAAACAAGACTCTTGTCACACACTGTAATAAAAAGTATTGGTCTTAAAAGCGCCAAACCTGATAATTGAGGCCAAAACTTTCAAGAAGAAGAATACAGATCATAAACCATAACCAAAGAGTAAACCAAGTACCTCATAACAAACTTTTAGCATTCTACTACAAGGCATGTATTATTTTGTGGGATCTTCTGTCTGTTAATTTTCAAAACCAAAGAGTAAATTTAAGCAATATTCAAGTCATGGAACCAGGAAAAAAAATATCTTTTGGCTTCAATAAAAGTATAAAAAAAGTTCCACTTATTGTGAGTGAGGCCTCTGAAAAAAAAGATGTTGAGTTTATTGAATGCTTGGAAGACCAATCAATCAAAATAAAAAACGCCGTGGAAGTTGTTAATGAACCATTAGTCATTCCCATGAAAGGAAACAAAAGGAGAGATGGGATTAGAAATGTGAATGAATCCAGAGATAAGAAGGAATCTGAAGATAGCAGACCAAATTCAGAGCTTACCTTGGATGAATTGGCAGCGAGAGAATTGATAAATGATGCTAAAAGGCGTCGCTCAGAAGGAACACCCGAAAACAAGGTGAATGTTCTTCCACTGAATGACGAAGTCTTGTCTCTAGAGGGTGAAAAGGAATCTACTCTGGACGACTATGAAAATACACCTGTCAGTGATTTTGGTTTAGCGATGTTGAGGGGAATGGGATGGAAAGATGGAATGGGAATCGGAAGAAGAGCTGTAAATATAAAAACAGTGGATGCTCCAGAACCAAGACCTAAAGGTTTAGGTTTAGGGGCAAATAAACTAGTTAAAAGTGAACTTTCAGCTGAATCAAATTCTGGTAAAGAAAAAAGTTTAATACTCCACCAGGGAGCTTTTGCAAAAATAATTGCTGGAAGTCATAAAGCTAATTATTGTGAAGTTCAAGGTTTTGATGATCAAGATGGGAAGGTTATAGTAAGAACATCTTTGAAAAGTGAAATTTTAACACTGAATGAATTTCTTGTGGTACCAGTTACGAAAGAGGAGTATTTGAAGTACTCCAGATTGTTGAATAAGACTAAGTATGATGAATACGTGAACAAGGAAGAGTCCAAAGTGAATAGAGGAATTGAAGCGGGACCAAGTGGCCACTATTCTAAGAAGTATGATGATCGGGATAGTGAAATTAAAAAAGAAATAAAATATGAGGCTAGTAGTTCTTCAAGTAGCCACTATTCTAAGAAGTATGATCATCAGGAAAGTAGAATTAAAAAAGAGATAAAATCTGAGTCTCAAAGTTCTCACTCTAGGAAGCGCTATAAAAGCTCTAGGGATCACCACAATAGAAGGTAATATAAAGAAGATGACCATTTGGAATTTCCTAAATTGCAAATAAATTTAAATACGTGGATTGATTGGTTATATTAGAGTATTGAAGGAGACAAATACATGGACAAGGAAGTGTTGGAAGAGAATAGAGGAATAGATGCGGGACCAAGTGGCCACTATTTTATTAATTGTGTTGATCGGAATAGTAAAATTAAAAAAGAAATAAAATCTGAGGCTAGTAGTTATTCAAACGGCCACTATTCTAAGAAGTATGATAATCAGGAAAATAAAATTAAAGAAGAGATAAAATCTGAGTCTCGTAGTTCTCACTCTAGAAATCACTACAATAGAAGGGAATATAAGAATGATGAATGATGATAAGAAGATGACCAACTGGAATTTCCTAAAATGCAAATAAATTTAAATAAGTGGATTGATTGATTACATTGGAGTATTGAAGGAAGCAAATAGGAGGAGAGGATCAAAATATTTGTTAAATTTAGATATGTAAATAAATATTTATTGTACACTTGCATGTTCTCATAATATTCCTATTTCAATAAATTTTTTATTTTTTTCAATAAAGAGTAGGTATTAGAAATCAATCCAAGGAAGATTTATGCAATGAATCACAAGAATTGATGTTTTGTATTTGTCACTGCTATGTGCACTGCATATTTAGTAATTATAATATTTATGTTCCTGCGTGGATGTTGCAATGATCTATTCTGATGAAAACACTTCATTCACATCAGTTCCTTTGAACTGTCTCTAGGCATGTGTTTCGCTAGCATTAGCATAAACTGTGTTTAATGACGGTGGTCATGTTCTGATATATAGGTTCCAACCTATCGAGTAGTTAAGATATTTTTTAAATTCAAGTATAATCATCATGTGACAAAAAAACAGAAACTACAAACGCCTCACTTTTAATGAAGTGTTCATATTTGAATCACTTTGGATATCTGAAGGCTTAATGTAACTATTGTACAAGGAATACATTCTATGATTATATTAATATTGACCTCGGCAGTTTATACTCGCCTGAAAAGCGTGATAACACCTAACCATATTATTAAAACTGGTGTTTTTATAATGTACTGTTTCAATAATAAAAATAGCAAATACTCAACAAATTTTGGAGGTAATCAAAAAAGGATTACATGAGTCCTCATGTTTACACAAAGCCAGACTGTCTCTATGGACATGTCGAAGGGTTTGTGGTAAAACTTAGGGTTTAGGTCCCAAACAAATCCATTGGATTTATGTGATGATTGTCAGACCAATGATCACGTATGGTGCAATTGCTTGGTGGCTAAAGGCGTTACAGAAAACGGCCTAAGCGAAACTCTCTGGTTCACACAGACAGGCTTGCCTGGCTATCAGTGGTGCCACCAGTACCACACCGTCAGCGGACATGGAGATCCTTCTAGATCTACCTCCTCTCCACATTTTTCTGGAAAGAGAGGCTAGATGGACTGCATACAGACTTGTGCACATTGCCAAATGCACA